>LPNX010606744.1:392277-418169 GCA_001517045.1 Pseudotsuga menziesii | reverse complement strand
TTGAAACGTTTAATGTAAAGATTCTAAGAGTTATCTTTAGAATAAGTTTGTAACATGATTATTAGGGTGGAAGTTTTATACTTTGGTTAAGTAAGAAGGTTATTTTTTACAAAGTATTCCACCAACATTCATATTGTAATTATAGAGTATACTATTGGTACACCTTAAAGAGGTTGTAGATTCAACCATAGTAACTATGGTATTATAATGTTAACCATTATGGTTTTGCCATAGTCATCTAAGATGGATAAAAGCGTACAAGAGAAAATGGCAACTAGATAATTGATAAGTGCATCATCTGGATTAAATGTTCTTAAACTTAGAAGTTTATCACATATGAAGGTGAAGTCATTTAAGAGAAGGTTTATCAAAGGAAGGGTTAGACCTTGAAATTTGTACGAATTAGTGGTGATGTATTTAAGACCTGGTGCGGCAGTATAAGTTTATTCTTATCATTGGATATTTTAATTTTGGTAGCAGTAGATTGTAAACCTCCTTCTTTATACACTTTACGAAGTAAGAGTTTTTGTGCTTTCTTAAACATAAACTTTTGATTTTCGTTTTCTCCGTGTAAACAATCCTATTTAAAGATCTTTTAACACTGATAACTATGATAGATATCAAACAGTCCAGTAATCGTAAGAATTATAAAACTACCTCTACTAGAAGGAAGAACAGATAATGAAATTATCTCAGTAAGCATTGATATGTGCTTAGCTACTACTGTCTTATTGAACTTTGATTTGCAAACAAACTTGTACATAAAGACTTTAGAATTTTTATTGCAGCAGCCAAATTTCTTTACCTGTAATCTGTAAGGAAAGAAGAAACTTTCTGTATTAGCTCGAAATCTAAGTAAGCCCAGTTTTTCATGACAGGCCCACCTTATATTCGCAAAAAAAAAAACGAGTCAGTAAACATAAAAGATCTATTCTGTCAATCTATGCAGATAACAGATGAATGTTAATAATAAGCTGATAACCCTTAACTAATTAAATGATTAGTTGACGGTATTTATGTTGATATTATGTAAATTAAAAATTTTAAATTTTTCGAAAAATTTGGGGTTTTGACAAAACTCTTGTCGATAGAGTAACAGGAAATCCTTGCTAGGAGAAGCAGTAGCCAATTCTTCTAGATACATGCATTCATTGATTTTGGGGAAGGCCAAAGACCCATTAATTAACCTACCAAGTCCCTTTCTGTCATTGCAAGGGAAACACACCTAGGAGTAGTAGGAAAAATAGATACTTTAGGGATTTCATCCACATTCTTAACGAAATGAGAGAGTTTTTTCTGGGTTTTTTTCCCAAGATTCACAACCAAATTATTTAAAGCATCCACTTCGAGGGGAGGGAGGGAAACCCTAATCAACTCCATGGTCATAGCTTAAAACAAAATCCTCAATCCCTAGTCGTAAAAACCAAAAACCCTAACCACAAAGCTCTCTTTCCCATAAAGACTTAAACAATGGTGATTTTTGTTCTTTGAATTTCACAATTGTGTATAAAACAACTTATTGGGAAGCAAAATAGTTATGCAGTCCACATAGATGGTTGGAAATTGGGATACATACACCTCAGTCACATGTTCGTGTCAAGTGCCAATGTGTGCTTACATGATTGATGCATGCCTCTACAATGGGCACCTAACTTTGTCTTTTAAGCTTAGAATGCCTTGAAAAGTAGCGACCTCATGATTGCGTCTTCGAAGCATCTCGACCTTGTGACCAAGAGGAATGGGATGACTCCTGTAGACATCGAATAATAGACATCAAAATAGGTTGTCCTATTTAACCTTGAGCTTTGTATCTCCTCAACAAACATAGATAGAGATAATGTAAATGGCCTATATATGTAAGGAAGTAGTCGTAAAGGTGTTACCATAGATACAAAGTGGGTGTATCAAAGCCACGGGCCAAAAAATTTACTTAAATTTGAAACGAATTATTTATATCACAGGCTAAATGCAAGTGCTCTTTGTTGGGAAATTATTGATCCATTGCTTTATCTTTAAGTGGAACTTCTTGCCATACTTCTCACCATACTTTATTGTAATAACTTTGCACTTCTGATCAAAATCAAGAAAAAATGGAATTTCTAAAAGGCCATTAGGGTAATTATGGTCCTTTTTGCCCCTTTTTGTAATAAGAAGTGATGTTGACCAAAAATTGGTGAATGCGCATAGTCCAATGCTATGTCCGTAGTACAAATTTAGTTGTAGATTCCATGTTTTTAGGTAGTTTTGATTATTTTCTAAAGAGAGGAACAAAACACAAATAATTTTTCTATGGATTCAGTTGGTAATATTGGTTAGTGACTTTTTTAGCTACTAATTCTTCCCCATAAACAATATTTTTTAAAATTATGGTTGCTTTTAAATGGATTTCCCTAGATATATGGTATAATTTGTAAAAAAAATTCTTGGTGGGTTTTTGTCACAATTTATGTGTGAAGGTATGTAATTTGGACAATTCGATCATCTGTCATCTACAATATGCATTCATTCTAATACTCGCAAGTAATTATCATATTTTGAACAAAACTATGTTGTTTGAACACTTATTTCATCTTTTGATTTTTGAATTCCAGTGCCAACAAATTGAATATTCATATATTTAAAAGTAATTATCATCTTTTGAACAAAACTGGGTTATTTGAAATCCTGCTTCAACTTTTTAATTTTTTAATTTTTGTGACCTAATAATTGTAGATAGTCAATATATATTAGAATAAATGAATGATACTAAGAGTCACGATCAAAGGAAGTAGATGTACGTGGATGTTATCTTCTTTTTGATAAAATTGTTTTAACAATAAGGCTTCATTAGTTATAAGTAAAAAACATACCAAATGCATGCATCAATAATTATCGCACACAAAAAGATAATACACAAATTTATTCTTGGTTATAGTTAGTAACCTAAAGTTAACATCATAAATGATATGTTTACACAAGTTAGGCAAGTACAAATCCTAAACTTTCATTCTAAACTAAGCAGGGACTAGCCATTATGTAGCATATCCCTTGTTCACATCATAAATATGTTGCTCTGCATTCAATGCACAATAAATGCACCCAATATACAATCTACTTCGATTACACAATGAGAAACCATTAATCATAATTTTACTCCAATACATAAAATAAATGTGTGAACACTCAAGATCGGATCCAACCACAAATAAATGATAAATGATAGTTAACTTTTTATATCCAACATCATAAAATGAAAAAAAAAATCATTAAGCATAGAACTAAAACTTGATTCACTAGCATTTATAAAATTTGTTGGATTAGATTCCCATGGCTTAGCAGTATATTGAACTAGGAAAATTTGAGATATCTTGTTATCCAATTTGGCTTTGGGTTAAACCCTTCTTCTATGTGGTATTAGTGTTTGGAGAGATAAACTAAGATAAACAAAGGGTGGTGTAAATGCCTCTTCTTTGTTTCAAAATCATAATTATATTTAAGATGTTGTAGGCTAGCTGCCACATTTCCTATGTGTTTTGTTAGGTTTCAAATAAAACTTATTTTGATAGACTAAAGAGAATTTTGAGATCCGTTTTCCGTGCAAAATATGGCAGTGAGAGGGTGATTCCCTTAATAAATTTGTGTGCTTGCATCTCCTAAAATCATAGGGTGGTTTATTGTTTATTGATGTTTTTATATAAGGGGAAATTTTGGAAGTTAAATGGATTGTTTGGTGCATTGATGGAAACGATACATGTAATTTTCTTCTAATTCAGTGGTCGGATGTTAGAAAAACACATTTGCTCTCTCCAACTATGCTTTGATTTATGTAACATCATTTAAACCCCACGTAAGTTCAAAATTCAAGGATTTTTCATCATGAAAAGTATATGGAAGACATGAAAACAAATAGCCAAATAGTTTTCTTTGATGGTTTTGGGTAATAGAAGAGGGTGAGATCTGTCGTTTTTCCCAATAGAGGAGTGGAAGGTTGAAGATCAATGTTTTGGTAGATTCTTCACATGTTTGAAACAAAAATATTTTTATAAAAATGAAATATGCTTTTGAAGGGAGATTTGGAATTTAAAGAATAGGGGATGTATTGAATGGATGAGTTATTCGACGATAACGCTTCATTATCTATCGATCATGTTGTCATTATAGATATTCAAATATTTCTTCAGTAGATGGGTTTTTTAGGATGACTAATACCATGACAAGGACCAATATGACTAAGACTAGCATTGTGCTATGATAAGTTGATTAATGAATATAGAAACAATAACTTCCTATGTAGAATAAGATACTTTGTATACTTTACTGAATCATATAAGTAGTTAAAACAAAATCATATCTCTCATAGGGGTAAATGTACATATATATCATATTATCGAGGTAAATTATTGTGTCAAAAGGCACATTGTATAGTTCATTATAAAAGTGATTGCAACATTCATCTCCTCTATCTCATCTATAACACTTACATAAACAAAAAATAGAGAAACTGAGACTTAATTAATTAAATCATAACAATGATAAAATAATTCACAAACATTTATGTGTACACGCACATATAAACTAGCATAATAATAATATATTATTATTATTATAAACTAGCATAAATGCATCATCACCTTGAACTTATTAAGCATGAGAGAGATCAAATATTTCAAAGTGCAAACATTCCCTTAGTTTTTTTATTAAAAAAAGATCATTAGAGGAATTTTGGGGTCTAAAATGGGCCTCCTAAGGAAAATAATAAAATAATAGTTAAAATAATAAAATAATATTGATTAATTTTGGAGGAAGAAAGAAAAAAACTACTTTTTGTGTTCGTATTTTCGACATATCTCCCTTTGTTGGAGGAAGAAAGAAAAAAACTACTTTTTGTGTTCGTATTTTCGACATATCAATACAATAAGTCAACCATAATGGTTGAATTGACATATTTGTCATTAAAAAAAACTACTTTTTTTGTTTGTATTTTCGACATATCTCATTGTGTTTTTACTCAAATTTCGATCGAGAGAGCTCGTTGGATGCGGAATTTGAATCCAACGATTACCCACACTGCATACTTTTGACGGACCCCACTACCCCAAAAACAAGAAATACCTGAAAAAACTTGATGATGACATCATCATCACATTTTTTCAGGTATTTCTTGTTTTTGGGGTAGCGGGGTCCGTCAAAAGTATGAAGTGTGGGTAATCGTTGGATGCGGAATCAAATTCCGCATCCAACGAGCTCTCTCGATCGAAATTTGAGTAAAAACACAATGAGATATGTCGAAAATACGAACAAAAAAAGTAGTTTTTTTTAATGACAAATTTGTCAATTCAACCATTATGGTTGACTTATTGTATTGAAATTATATTGGTTCTTGAATTCCAACTCACAAAAACTTATTTTGGCATGTTTTCTTATAAGGCCCATTTTAGACCCCAAATTTCCTCTAATGTATATTTTAAATGATCCTCTAAAATGCTTTATAAATCCAATATTTAAATAGATCTATATTTATTGTAATCAATAACGCCATCTTTTATATAAATTTAACACGAGAATGCTAAAAGATTAACCTACTTTACCAATTTTAGAAATATTGACGAAACTTGAACCTACTAGTGTGTGTGTGTGTGATTAATTGTAATGAAAGGTTTAAAAATATACAAAATATTAAGTGGGTTTTTGTTTTGCCATATAATTATGTGGTTAGTAAAGACAATATGAGAATATTAGGCTTCAATCTTTCATTGGATACTTTTTATGGGAAAATGAATTATTGTTTAGCAAGGATTATTAGATTGCATGATTTAAAATTTAAAAACAAGCACAATAAAATGCATATCAATTATATATGCATATAATAAAATGTCACGACCATAACATAGATGTTTAAATAAAACATGTGCCTATCCCTATTCGTTACAATTGACCAGATTATCTTCCTTTGCTTGACATGATAAAATTGTTATTCTCAAAAAAGATGTTTTGGTATCAGTTTATGTCTTAGTATGAATCTCCAATCCCTGTCCTACCCATATGGGTAACACAACACTTGATTGCAGTGTTTTGGGTAAACATAAGGTTCCTTTTTATCTCATATCTTTTTAGAGTTGATGCATATTATCTCACTACCATGATATTCTTTTGTATTATTTTGGTCGAAAGTATCCCACAACTTGCACCTAAAAATAACACATTGGAAAGATGAAAACTCCACTTGCATGATCTCTTGTATCTTTCCATCGTAACCTAGATTCTCCTGTATTATGTTATGGTCGCGATGGATTACACCAAATTTGAAAAATACAAAGTTGAAAGCATCCTGAAATTTTTCATTAAGATGAATCTAAATGTTAACTTATTTTTTGGGATATACATAATTTCAGTGACATTTGATGACAAGGGTGGTGAGGAACAGACTATCAAAGAGCCAGTTGGAATGTCGATGCTTGAAGCTATTCATGAGGATTACATAGAGTTTGAAGGTGTCGAATAATATTTATGGGCAATTTAATTATAGTGTAGGCATAGACATTTTTTGTTCTCTTCTGTTTAACTTTATAATTGTTTTTGGATGCTATAATTGTTTAGGGGCATGTGAAGGATCACTTGCATGTTCTACTTGTCATGTTATTGTCATGCTAAATTCTTTTTCTATATTTTCTTGAGCGCTACAAAAGTTTTTAGATTCTTGTTAGTGTTTTGTTTTGTTTACTTTCTTTCTATGTTCAAGGGTTGTCTTCTTTTATAGGATGCAGATTACTATAACAAGCTACCATAGCCAATAGATGAAGAGAATGGCATGTTAAATCTGCTTTTGGCCTTATAGAAACATGAGTTTCTTTTCTTCCAAAAATGTTAGTATAGAATGCATCCTATGGTGTGTTACCAGAAATTGATTTTGGTTTTTTATTTTTAGTAGAACACCCACATACTTTGTGGATGGATCATGTCAATAGGAATCAAGTTGTTGAGAGATAGTGATGGAACAAAAGACAATTTGGAATATATATACATATTTGTATTTCTCACATTTTTCTAGTTAAATGAGTTCAACTTTGAGTTATCAATGCCTAGCTACATGTTATCCATTTATCAATCATCATTTATTTTCTATATCCTTTTTCTTTATCTCACATTCTTCTAGTTATATGCCATGAACTATTGGTTATCCATTCATTAATTATGAGTTATCCATGCATCACTACCAGATATTCATTTATCAACTACTAGTTATTTTTTATAATTGTATATTTCGAATTTCAAACAACTTCCATATACTCAATCTCAAAAGTACACTTGTCTCATCCTCGTGCAATCCTAGAAATGTAAAGGTTGTATTCCACCCCAAATTCTCAAATAAAAATTCCTATCGGCGTAATTAATATGGCATGTATTATGGTGCACTGCCAGATAGTGTAATTTTGGGTTAGTGCTTTTGGCTTGACAAAAACCTAAGTTTTCTTTCAAATGTCTCAGTATAGAATGTGTCTTATGGTGTGTTACTAGAGATTGATTTTGTTTTTTCAATGTTATTAATACATAATGTCTTATGGTGACTTTCCAGATAATATAATTTTGGGTCAATGCTCAACTATATGTTGTTTATTTTGGCCTTAATAAAGTGGCTTTTGGTGTGCTATCATATAGCTAGTTTGGTTTTCCTCTCAGCTGTCTTTAAGTTGGGATACCAAATATTGATTTTGGTTTGGAATTTGTAGGTGTTCATTGGGTTGTAGGGTCATTGCTAAGCCAGAGCTTGATGAGATGAAATTTGCTTTGTCTGCTTGCACAAGGAATTTTGTTGTAGATGGATATGTTCCCAAGCTCCATTAAGATGCGGATTTGAAGATGATATTATCTTGATCTTCGTTCTTATTCTTGTAACAACAATCCACATTTCTTTTATCTAGAGTCATGGATATTTGGTAGGTTTTATTTTGGAGTCAGTCAGAGCAATAATGATTTTTGGGAGGATTTTATCATTCTTTAGTTTACCTAACTGCTTCATTCTTCCCAAGCATGTTTTGTGGTCTGTTAAAGTGAAAAATATTTTTTTAGCAAATTATATATATATATATATATATATTCTTTTCCTTTCGAGGTTCAAAATGCATTGACAATAACAATATCACTAACCTGCATTTGTCATTCTCAATGATGCAAAAATTGAATGTGGTTTAACGAGTTCTCACTCAAATCAGTTATATTGCATTTGAGAAATTTTTCTTGGATTTATTATACATGTATTACTAGGTGGCTGAGCCGTCTAAATATGTGTGGTGCAGTAATGCCATTAATATAAGGGTGTCATGTGTAAAACAAATTAGTTTAACAAGAAGTTAAATTCATACCATTTTTTAATTTTACAATTTGTATCACTAAGCAATGCTTTTTGTGGTATGATGTAATACCCCAATGGTAAGCCCCAATCATGTGTAATGTTGTTATTTGATTATTATAGTGATAGTAGGTTCATGGACTATAGACTATGGAAATTATTATTATTATTATTATACCTAAATAATGGTTCAACATGGACCACAATGATGCTGGGGGGTATTGGGATTCCACATGTAAAGGGGCTGGATTTAGGAGTCGTGGCTTTCCCTAACAATACTCTAGTCTTCCTAATTTTGATATTATTGGACCATGGTGGTCTTGTTTTGTCTAATTAGTGTTTTTCATACACCCATGCAACCATACACCTGCAACATGCACCCATGCATATGCACTCATGCATCCATGCACCATGCACCCATGCACCATACACCAATACATCCATGCACCATGCAACCTAGTACTCTAGTGAATTGGAGTAACTGTTAGACAATTAAAGTCAATTTGGTTAATTGGAAATTGCCCTTATAATTGGTGTCTAAAGTCAGTGGTATTTAATTAATGAGATGAATTCAAGTCATCCTTAGTTAATTTGAGCATTTTTATGTCAATTCAAATTATACTAAATGCATGGAAGTGAATTTGGGAAAGTTTGAGTTAGTAGTTAGAATTCAAGTTACCTTCATGCATGAGGAGTAATTGATGGGTAATTTCGAGTCAGCTATGGTGGGTTTGAGTCAGTGTTGACAAATTCGAGTTAGTCAGTGATTGGGAGTGTGTCTGTTAGTGGTTTAGAGTTAGTCTTAGTGGATTCAAGTTACTCTATGGAGAACTTGAATGGGTTAGTTTGTGGTTTTGAGGAGCATTCAATGATTGAGAGTTATTTCTCAATGATCTATAGTCAATCTCTTGGAGGAAATTTGAATTGGTACATTTTTGGAAGAAGTATGCATCCTATAGTCAATCTCTTGATGCACACATCTCAAGGAGTATGTACAGGCTTTAGAGATTGGTTGGGCATGAGTTTTGAGGAGATGGGAATGGATGTTGTGGTGGAGGCCATATAGGTTATACAACTAGATGGGCATGCAAATCAAGGTGTTGCACATTTATCGAGGTGTTGGTACAATAATTAAATGTTGCTGTAAATTAACATTTTTGCTTGATAAATGCTGAAATAAAATTGTCTTGAACTGGTTTTCCCCAGAGGGGGCTTTTCCAGGGTCATATTGTCCAAAATTTATTTTGTTTAAAGGGTTTATGAGTATGTTGTTTTATGTTGTTTTTCCACTACAACAAACTTATTTTTTCAATGTTTCTACTTCATGGTTGTTGGGTTTTATGCACGTGAAGAATTTTTACTTAATGATAGTTTAAATTCTGGAATCTGGGTTAAGCTAAGTGTTTGAAAAAAGTATGATTTTTTGTCAAATTTCTACATGGTATCAGAGCCGAGGCTCTGTGATAACAACTGATTGTGGGTGCAACAATATTGTTGAGTTATTGGGCAAGAGTTATTGCTGATTGTTTTTTAACAACTTGTGTATTGGAAAACCTTATCTGCATTTGATTTGCAGGTGGTGAGAAGAGTGAAACTCTTGTTATTTTGGGGGATTGTTTTTTTACTCTCTGAGATGGATACCAGTTTGAGGTTGGAGAATATATTGGATAGAGATGGGAATTTTGTTCCTGGAAGCCTAGGATAATGCTTATTTTGGAGGAGAATGAAATGTGGGATGAAGTGGTGCATAATACGCAGGAAAATCCAATTCAAGTTCCTTCTTCCACCGATGCACTAACACTAGTAGCCTTTAACAAAAAGGACATAAAGACTAGGCAGATCATACTTGATGTGGTAAAGGACCATGTTATCCCATAGCTCTCAGGTAAGGATCGTGCATTTAAGATGTGGGATGCTTTGACTAGCTTATACGAGAGATCAGATGAGAACTGAAAGATGGTTATGAGGAAAAAACTAAGGGACACCAAAATGACCAAGACCAAGATTGCTTCTTCTTATATGACTCAGATTTATCAGGTTCGTGATGAGTTGGGTGTTGTTGGCGAGAAGGTGGATGATGCAGAATTGGTGAGAGTTTCCTTGAATGGTTTCTCCCAACCTTGGCGTGACTTTGTGCCTGCAGTTGTGGCCAGAGAGAATTTTCCTTCATGGGATAGAATTTAGGATGCCTTCACTTAGGAGGAGCAGAGATCTAGCTCTGCTTCCACAGCTCAACATAATGTAGCTAATGAAGATAATGTTGCTCTTTCTGCTAAGAGAAAGAAGAAATCCAAGAAAGACTTGAGCAAAGTTCGATGTTTTTCTTGCAGCCAATATGGCCACTTTGCTTCCTAGTGTCTTGAGAAGAAGGAGGATGATACTATTGTTGTGTCTTCAACAGAAGTCGAGGACTTTGCGAGAATATTCAAGAAGGAGTTCTCATTGTTCTCCCTTATTTCTAGTGTCGATAGTAATGGAGTTGTTTAGAATGGTAGTTGGTATATTGACAGTGGAGCCTCTTGTCATATGACCAGAATATGGAATATATTTGTATCATTTCTGAGATTGGTCCTCACCAGTTTGTTCATTCAGAAGGGGGACATGAATGCGTAGTGCAAGGAGTTGGAAATGTCAAATTCCATCTTAGTCATGGAGGATACATCTAGCAGGATGGGGTTCTCTTTGTTCTAGGGATGAGGGTTAACTTTCTCTCGGTCTCAGCCTTGGAGGATGCAGGGTATTCAACATTGTTTCAGAGTGGACATGTGTACATATTTCTAGATAGAGATGATCTGGGACATGTTTTTATATACTCGAAGAGTGCGGGACTGATTGATCTACAGTTGCTTGGTGATTGTTTCAGTGAGATCTACAAGTTTAGTTCACAACCCAAGGTTGATGAGTTGTACAAGGAGCAGGAGGCTCCTGAGGCTGTAGTGGTGCCAAGGGTACAGTCTCAAGTTTCGATGGAAGAGAGGGGGTCTCTTCTAAGTACTGGTGGGAGGCTCAACCGGTATGAGCAAGCCAATGCTTAAGATTGGAGAATGGATTTTCCTAGGATCTCAGGGTTTCGGGTGGCTCCTAGGAGGTTATCTTCATATTCGATTTCAGTGAGGTATTAGTGTTAGTTCCAAGTTCATAGGGTTCTCCTACTACAAACAGTGTGATAGTTTTGAGGATAGGACCCGATGATGATGGAAGTGAGTACCTGTCTTGCTAAGAGGGAGTGTTAGCTATTTACTCTAGAGGCACTCTACATGTTTTTGTCTTGTATGTGGAAGTTACTATGCACTAGCTAAGATACTTTACTTTGTAATGGTGTTTTATAATGTTTTAAAGTGACTCCTATGTAATGAGACTTTTTATAAAGTATTCCCTTGTTTTAATTTTATAAAGTGATTTTATGAGATAAACTTCACTTATTTCATAAAGTAAATGGTGACTTTATTAAAATTAAAAGTAATTGATTTTGGAGGGAAAGTTTCTCAACCATCGATCTTGTAAAGGAAAGATTAAATCTTGGCCTTTGGATTTAGGGATTGGGGAAGGTGAAAATTCACTTTCAAGTTATAAGAGAGATCTTAGGGTAGTGTGCAAGACAAGGAAATCATTTTCCAAGAGTGAGCTTTTGGCTAGGTTAATTTTCAAAGAGAGGGAGCTATTTTTTCAAGTGGGCACGAATCCCAAGGAGATTTTTCTCAAAGTGGGAACAAATCCTGATGAGTTGGGAACGCATCCCAAGAATTTTTATTAGCTTGGTCGTATTGTATGAACTATTGTACTGTACTTTTCTTGTTTCTCACATTTCAAGGAGATCGTACATGTTGTACAGATTAGATGTGAATAAATTTTGAGGAGATGGGCACGAATTCTGAGGAGATATGTTGTGGTGGAGGTCGTACAAGATGTACTATTGGGTGGGTATGCAAATTGAGGTGTTGCACATTTATCAAGGTGCTAGTTGTTAGACACTGAGAGGGGGGGTGAATCAGTGTAAATCCAATTTTAAACCTATCCTTTGCTTGTCACAATTAACTACCAATTCATCATTCTATCAATCTCATAATCATTTCATAAACATCTTTCACTTCATCATTCACATAGCACAAGCATTTGAAAAATCAAGAACCATAACAAAAAAAAACACAACACCATATAATTTTGTAATCTTTTTGTATTAGTTTTGGTCTGGCTACAACCGTGAGGTAAAATCAGCACCCACTGATATAAAGAGTGCCTACTCTGCATCCAAGACCCTGCCTGGTTTTCTTAGACCCTGCTAAAAAGGTTTTGAGGTATCCTAACCTCAAAAGCAAGACAAGCTTGCATTTACAGTTAAAGCATACTGTCACATCAACATCATCTTTTTGTCCACGTCATCACTGTCACATCACCTTTTTGTCCATGTCATCATCAAGGTCTGTATACATCTGAACATTCAATCACATAAGTTTGCTCATTAATCTCATCAATACTGCTGCAACACTCTTCTGCTCAAGTGCGTCAATTTTGCTAGTCAACACTGATCATCAGCTGTACTGCTCAAGGTTCATGTGAAGCACAAGGGTCTGCCCATAACATAGTCAACTCAATCAACCAAACACAAAGGTCTTCACAAATCAGATTGTCAAACAACAATCAAACTTGTCATCAATTTGTCTTCATGATGATGGATTTCATAGTGCTGTAGGTGTCTATCATCTTGCCACTTCATCAAATACAAGTTAGAGCTGCCATCTTTATCAAGCTAGGGCTGTCATTAAGCTTATGTCAAAATATCTTCAAGAAGTCTGCTAATTCCAAGTTTTCTTAACAAAAGATGTTTGTCCAGTTTTATCATAAGGTCTGCATATGTCAAAGATACCATCCTAGCACTCTCAAGTTAACACTATCAATACACTGCCATTATCATGGCTTCCTCTTATCATTTCAAATCAAACCATTATCACTGTGAGGCATCGAGAATTCCAATCTGCTGTTTACATCATAGGATTTTAGATTGTTGCTAGATAACCCAGTCGTGAGATAAGCTCATTCCATGAATGCCAAGAATGGTAGATAACCTTCCTGGTCTAAGGTAGATAACCTTCCTGGTCTAAAGGCCTCTTCAACATTAAGAAATCAGACTTCTGTCACTTCTAGATTTGGACTTAGCAGCAGCAATCTTTCTTCCCAAAACCTTCGTGGTTGTTGGATTGGGTTATGGGCCCACAACACTTCCACTTGTTGCCTTTTAGAATATGACTTGATCTTTGTAATACAAGTAACAAGATTCAAAGATAAGACTTCAACTGCATACCTCTTTATTGTCTTAGATTTGGAAGTTTCTTCACTCTCTTGAATTCGGTTGTTCCCAGAATTAGTCAAGAGATGTGTCAAGAAATGATGCTTGCCTTTTATCCTTTGTGACTGCCTCTGAATTACATGCTTAATGGACTTCAACAAAAAACTTTACACCTGCAAAAACAAGACATTTGTACCTTTTCTTTCTCAAGAATGGTCATTCATCACCGAGGCATATCCGGATTTCATAGAGGTAAGATCTTAAAATTTCATGTCATCTTAGTAACTCAAACTCAAACACATTAACTTAAGACTTCATGCTGCCTCATTGAATCTTCAGCTGTCAGCATAATTAAAGTCTGAACATAAATATCTCTGACCGCCGAACTGCCTCAAACATCTCTTATTTAGCCCAAACATCAAAGAAATCGATATGTTGCTGCCCCTGCGGCACCCTTGATATTTCAGTAAGCTCGATAACCAGAGCTCAATTTCTCCACCAGAGTCACAACCGTGGCTGCCTTATCTCCAAAGATAGGGCTACAAGAGAACACCCAAAAGCAAAAAGGTTCTCCACTGCTGCAGCTGCTTCAGATCTCTTATGTCAAACAGGAGCAGACTTCGACTAGGTTCTGGCAGCTTTAACTTGGCACTTTAATTCGACGAATTGGCAGCTACCCTTCACACAATTCTGTCAAACTTTGAATAGCGGTTTTACTTCTCAGCAACTTTAACTCCGGCCCTTCGTGTTGCCACGTTCTCCACTCTGAAAAAAAAACGACGAGTCTGCAAATCGAATGGCGGCTTTACTCAACAGTGTTAGTATTCAATCGGCGGCGAGTTGGACCAGCGGCGGTAGGGCAAGCCTCGACGCTACAACGGTGACTAATCTTCGACGAGAGGATCGATTTGGGACTTGACGGGCTCAAGGTTACAGTCCCGTATCTTCTCTGCAGCAACCCGTGGCTCGTCTTGTGGCTCAGCTTTTTTACACCGACGGTTGGCTCTTGATCGACGACGCGAGTTACGCAACTTGACTCCTTCACAAAAAAAACAGTCATTTTTACCTCAGTCGAGTATTTCCTCAGCTTGGCTCGCCAAATTCCGGTTTTCTCACTCTCTAGCACAATAATACTGGCGAACTACAGTTGAATATGTTCTGAGCCATTTCCAAGCTGCTCCAAGCAAAAATGCCTCATTCGCTGAGCCAATTGGTCCACAAAGCGCCAAACGCAATAAAGAAAACACTCTCATGCATCGCGATTCGAGATACACAGTCGGCGAACATATTAGCTTCCTTTAAAATCCATACCCATCTCCAGTCCACGCTTCCATCTTTAGCAGCCCTCGCCTGGAATAGATTCCTCTGAATTTATCAGAGTTTTGGCAGAAATAGTTGGAGAGATGTCCGCTTGTAGCTTCCACGTCCCAATCAATTCTTTCCTCAATGGACAGTCCTACTCAACGTCCCCAAGAATCTGTCTGCTGCCACAACTAGTAAACCCGAATTATGCCTCTTTCAAAATCATTTTTTTTCTTATCTATAGAGTATGCCAATTTAGTGTTTAAATACACTTTTAAGTGGACCACCTTCACGTTGTCCAACTTGTCCTCGTAGGTAAAAAATTTTAATTTTATTTTCACTTTTGAGTTTGACTTTAAACTTCTATTTTAAAACTTCTTACCACATCAACTTATGTATTTTTATTATTATTTTTGTTTTTTGTTTTGTTTTTTTTTTTTTTTTAAACTTGTCCTTAAATAGTCAAACCTTAGGGTTTGATTAAAACTCTACCCAAAAAAAATTCCCCCACATTTCTTAGTGTTTACAAATTATTAGGTGTCATACTTTGACCCCATCTTCAAGTGTATGTCTTCAAAGTCATCAAGGACCTTTAATCCAACAAATGTGGGTTCAAAGACTTCTTCACCATGACAGAGGCTTCCTAGGCTTCTACAACTACCTCAACCACACCAGGAGACCTCCAAGGGTCAAGATCTTTTCTGTGGGGATGCTAGGTCTTCTTCTGGGGTGCCATGACATCATCGTAGCATGAATGATTACAGAATGGGTCATTAATGCTTCTCTAACCCATCTAGGGTTTCTCCAACGTCCATCAAGGCTTCAGGACCATCTCCAAGGTATTCAACGTTATCAACAAAGTCTTCAACATCTTTAGCAAGGTGGTGGCATCAAGATCCAGCCTTGTGGGTACAAGGAACCTTGTCAACTGGGTACAAGGTGCTTTAAGGCACAAACCCACTCTGTAAGGGATCAAGGCGCTGCAGGTGGGACTTGGTGGCATCGATGACATCCCGTGGGGCCACTGCAAGTCCATGTTGGCAATCAATGACAATTTCGTCAACATTGGTACAGTCATTAAATGTTGCTGTAAATTGACATTTTTGCCTAATAAACGCTGAAATAAAATTCTCTTGGACTTTTTTTCCAAGGTCATATTGACCAAAATTTATGTTTTTTAATGGGTTTACCAGTCTGTTGTTTTATGTTATTTTTCCACTACAACAGACTTAGTTTTTTAGTGTTTCAACTTCATGGTTGTTGGGTTTTATGCATGTGAAGTATTTTTACTTAATGACAGTTTAAAGTCTGGTTTTTTGTCAAATTTCTACAGTGTGCCTGAGTTTTATACTTAGAGATCAAGTTAGAAGAGTCCCCGACTGTGTGAAATCCAATACCTCAGTTGGGGGGTGACTTGTATAGTTGGTTTTGCTTGACATTGTCCAAGGTTGGGAGGAAAGTTGTTTGGTTGATGCCAATTGCGCCCTATAAAATAGAAGTATTTTATGCTATTTATGCTCTTTATGTATGCTATTGTACATGTGCCCATGGAGGATGATAAATTTCTATCATTATATGTTTTTAAATTGTATATATGCTCATGGTGAATGGCTAACCCATGTTGATAAATTAGTAGCTCACAAAAGAGGTATGTTGATGTTCTAGGTTAGCGATTAATAACTACTTTATTAAAGAATTTATGATTATTAGGAGGTATGATTTTAGGAAAACCATATGGCCGTGTATGGCTATTCTAGTTTATATCATCCATGGGATTTATGGCTATCAATTAATGAGGAAAATTATGATATTAAGTAGTGTTAAACATATGATATTTGAGGTAGAGTAGATTGTTGATTTAATGGATGTTTTAAGAGGCCATTTGCTTATGATTATGAATATTTATGGGTATGATATTTGGACAATCCATATGTCCAGATATGGATGTACCGTATAAAGTCTCACATGGATTTATAGATTGATAATTTCATGAATTAAATCCGATATGCATTAATGTATAAAACTTCTTAAAGGAAAGATAGTAATGTTGATTTTACTGTGATGTTAGAAGCTAGTGTTTTTTGGAATTATGTTCATGGGATAGAATGATATTTAGGGAAAACAATATGGCCTTGTATGGATGTACTAGATCATATACGAGAGGGGATTGGAAGTATAAACTTATAGCTATAAGACTTGCTAGGTTTATGATTTTAAACGCGCCTCCTTAGAATGTTGAAATGTTGATGTTTACTGTTGTAAATGGAGTTTTGTAAAAGAATGTAAGTCTGATTTATTTAGTTGATTAGATGGATATGGGAGGATTCTCATAGGTGTAATGACAGTTAGTCAACATGTGAAGAGGATATGGTCTGAATGTACTCATGTGTCATTACGCTGCATTGCATGTAGAATAGGGACTAGGTTGCATTGGAAGGGAAATATTCCTTAAAGGTTGACTATTTTAGAAGTTTTAATTTGTTTGGCATGTTAGCCTGAACTTAAAGAGTATTTTTCCATTGTGCTTAGCATTAGATTCAACCATCCTCCTTTTTAAAGAGCCTAGTTACCTGACCTTGGTGTGTTCTCTAGGGTTGGGTATGTTACACATAACCGCCATGCATCTTTTTATTGTATATTTTTGGTGCATTGCACCAATAGTTGAAGATTCCCCATTTACTTTTTGACATGTATTAAATTTGCTTCAATATGATATACAAAGTGAATTGTTTTATATAGGGATTGAGATGGCTTAGAGATTGGTTTATAGTTAAAGAATTAATCATTTTCAATGTAATGGTGCTTAAAGTGTCAAGCTCCTAATGTATTATGTAGGGATTAAAGCGAAAATTACCATAAAAGACACATCTTAAATTTGAATTTGTTAATTTCAAAGAGGAATGAAGAAACCCCATATTTGTTTTGTTATTATTATTTTTGACAAAAGTTTTTTTAAACACTAGTTTTTTTTTTCCATGAAATACATATCCTATATCCGAGGATGAAATGTAGGTTAAATTCGATTCTGCAAAAGTGCGAGACATTGTAAACATGAATTTCAAAGTCATTACAACTTTATACTAATCAAGAGATCAATATGGAACTCATAGGAATTGAACTTGAGTGGAGATAAAAATAATCATTCCTCCCAATCGAGCTAGATGCAATTGTCATTTTTTTAATATTAGTTATTTTAAACATTATTTTATAATTTATATTTATTTTATTACCATTACTCATACACTTGCTCCATCTATAAGAGCACCTTTCCTCTTCGAAACATGTTGATATATTTTAACACCATGAACTATATATATTGACATGAGGGGTTATTATTGGTTGTCTCACTCAAAACACTAGTGTGTGAATATCTATATGTGCAGTTAAAGATGGAAAAATCTATATAATTTGGGGTTTTGTTTAAGTTTCTTGCATTGCATCCATTGTCTATAGCATCCCTCCAACTTGACTTCATTGGTTCTACTTTGACTTGCTTTAAAGAATATAAAATTAGAAATCACTGGGTTGATAGGCATGATATACCCCATGGCCACACATGGATACAACTTATCACATGGACTACACCCCTTGGGCCAGCATCATGTGTGATCACATTAACATCTAGTTTAGATCTATTACTTAGGGATTGAAGCTTTTGGATACGACACTTCTCGTTGAATCTTAATGTAAGGCCCATGAATTTTTCCATTCCATTTCCCAATTTGCGCCAAGCTTAATCTAAGGACCATGAAAATTTCATTCCATTTCCCAATTTGCCCGAAATAAAAGCCAAGTGTTATTCTCTATGTAAATTTTTGATGTTCCCCAACCTGGTTTCAAGTTTTCAGTGAATACCATTTAATGCCCAAATCTCATAAGAATAATACTGCTGAAAATGAGATTTTAATGCATGAAATTTTTTACATGCTTTTCAATGATAAAAACTTAAAATCAACCACACCATAAAAATTAAGAACTATCTACCTTGAAAATAGTGTTGTAGAAGCCTCATTTTCTGTTCTCAACCAATCTCAAATTTTGTTCCTTCTCAAATTAAGTACTGTAAGACTATCAAAATCAACTTTCTTCCTTGATAAACATGCCCACTGCATCAACAATCAACTCTTCTCGATTTATGTGCCTTTCTAGACCTAGGAATCTATGCCAAAAAATTACAAGAATAAACTACTCTTTATTGTTGTATGACCTACATTAATTGTTGCAAGACCAGAATTAAAAGTTGTGCCAAACATTCTATAACTATTGTACGATCTGCCTTGAAACTTGTGCCAATGAATGATGTTGTATAATGCCTCAAATTTTGTGCCCGCATTGCTAAGAAATTTGTGCCTATCTATTGGTCGAATTTTGTCTTAAAATCAATGATAAAAACTTAAAATCAACCACACCATAAAAATTAAGAACTATCTACCTTGAAAATAGTGTTGTAGAAGCCTCATTTTCTGTTCTCAACCAATCTCAAATTTTGTTCCTTCTCAAATTAAGTACTGTAAGACTATCAAAATCAACTTTCTTCCTTGATAAACATGCCCACCGCATCAACAATCAACTCTTCTCGATTTATGTGCCTTTCTAGACCTAGGAATCTATGCCAAAAAATTACAGGAATAAACTACTCTTTATTGTTGTATGACCTACATTAATTGTTGCAAGACCAAAATTAAAAGTTGTGCCAAACATTCTATAACTATTGTATGATCTGCCTTGAAACTTGTGCCAATGAATGCTGTTGTATAATGCCTCAAATTTTGTGCCCGCATTGCTAAGAAATTTGTGCCTATCTATTGGTCGAATTTTGTCTTGGAATTCTTGCCCTCCAACAAATTTCTTCTCTCTCTCTCTCAAGGAAATTCGACGACTCCTCTCTTGCTCTCAAAAACTCTTTTTTGGTGAATGAGAATAATGATGCACATTTCCCTATATTCTCCCCTTTTCGTTCACGGTAATCATTTCTTTCAAGGTCAAAGGTCAAGATTAGATCTTGACTCATTGAGATCTAAGAATCACATTAAATGCTCATTAATAAATCATTAAATGAATTTTAAAGCACCCATCCATTTAGATAGGTAATGAACATTTAATTAATGACTTCACTTTATTTCTCATGAAGTCACCTTTTTAATTAAAAATCATTAAGTCACTTTTAATTAAAAAGTTATGAAGTCAATTTTTAATTAAAATCGCAAACACACTTTATAAAGTGACTTTATATCAGATAAAGTACATCACACTTTAATAAAGTGACTAGGGACCACATTAGACACTTTTCCACTCCTAGGCATAAAAAAGGGGAAAACACTTGCCTTGGTACAAAATTCAACACTTTATTCTATGATTTCTATGTTCTAATCACATGCATAAATGCCTCATTATTCCTCCCAACTAAAGTGATAATTGTAGTGACATGGATTGAGATAGCCCTTGGGTTGGTGTGTCGTATGCTCACACCACTTTGGTGTTGCCAAGACTTGAAAATGCAAAGGATTTCAATTGACTTCATTTGAATTGAAACAAAGAATTGATATAGTTTGTAATGAATAAAATTACTATTGTCCATATTAGTCTATTCTTTGTGATCAATGCAAATATTATTGTTTGGTACTCTCATATTAAAAAATACTATTGTCCATGCTATTATATGCTTGGTGATCAATGCAAATGCTATTGTTTGGTACTCTCATATCAAAGCTTTTGTTTTCTTCCTGTTACCATTCAAACTAACAACCCTAACCCAACCAGGTTGTGTGGACCAAGAATACTGTCGGCTTGGGAAAGCGCTAAACCCAATGTCACCATAGTCTAACCTCTCAACACTTTGTGTAAATCCAAACCTAGGGGGAGTGTTGGAGACATTTACCACCATACACACTCTTTTTGGTCAAATTGGCCTATTTAAACCACTATCCTAAGTATTATTGACATTAATTGACATCAGTGGAGCATTAAATGTCATCATCCAGTCTCACCCACACCTACCTTTAGTCAAGGAGGCTAACTTAGCCTTCTCCTACATTCGAGGAGGCTAATTGGAGCACTCCGGGGGCGATCTGAGTGATATTAATGCACCTAATTGCTAACTGGTTTTTACAATCAGTTAAACAAGTCAGTTAAGGGGCCTCCTCTCATTAAATATATTATTTAATGATTCTTTAATGAACTGGAGTCAATAGGGGCACCTCCACCAACTTCTGATGTGCAGTTCAACTTTAGTTAACCTCATCAGGGTTCATTGGAGTCAGTGTAGCGCTACCTCTTGATGGTTGGTGAGCTGTGACATGTGTCTGATCTCTTTTAGTTGAGACTCAGTCATTTATTGCATTCCGACTTCAGTTAGGGTTAGTTGAGTCAATTAGGGTTTTGGTTAGTGGTTAACTGAGTGTGGACTATGGCTTACAGTTAGTTAAGCTAGACTCACTCATTCAATTCGAATGACCTCCTAAGGAATTTGAATTGTCTCTTCATTCATGCTTGTAGCATGACATTGTAATTGTAATCATTCATTCTTTATGTGAATATATAGCGGCTACTATTCCTATAGATCGATTACACCATTTCATGAGTTATTTGTTGATTAATCTTTGATGAGATTGATGCTTTGTTCCTAGATCAATATACAAGATTAATATGGTATCAGAGCTTACAGTGAGATGAAGTTCTATCTCTCAAAAACAAGCTCTTTGACAGATTTCTACATGAAATTTGACCAATAGCTCAAAAATCCAACACTGCACCAGAAGCCAAGGCTTACCACTTAATACCCCAAGTAAATAACTTGTTGAACAAGCTTGCTTGATTGACTATGTTGGGTGTGATGAAAGCCTAAAATGTGTAGGATTTCCAACCTTACTTTGCCCTTTCTGTTTTGATTTTCAGGTTTCTACAGGTGAAGCATTTGCTCCAGCACATCCAGATGGCCTCCTCAGTAGATCTCTTGACTCCATATAATTTCCACTCATGTAAAGGTGATATGGAGATTCAGCTGTGCTCCAGAGGACTTTTTAGAGTCACCATGGACACTGAAGATGAGCTTGGATCCGCCATAGAAAAATCAAGATTCTTGAACAAGAAGGATGAATCCTTCGGTTTCTTGTGCCTCTCTATTTCCTGATACCCTCTCTTCCATCTTGCGGGATTGAATACTCCAAAAGAAATATTGGACAAATTGGAGACTCTATACAGAAAGCATGATGACTTGAGGGTTTACCAGCTTGAAAATGAACTCATGTCTCTCCAACTCTCCAACTTCGAGACTCTGAATGATTTCTTCACAAAGTTCAAGCATATTGTTTTACTCTTGAAGCAATGCAAAGTGGGGAAGGAGGATGATCAGCTCATCCTTGCCATACTCTCCAAACTTGGGGTTGATTATTCAGTTTTTGTTTCTACATTCTGTGCGGGGAAGCTCACATCCCCAGGATGGAAGATGCCTACACTCAATGCCTTCATTGAGTCCCTAACATGTGAACATGACAAGCTTGTCCAGATGGGGATCATCAGATCTTCCTGTGTTCAAGCTCTTCATGTCTTGGGGCCCAAAGATCTGAAGGGTAAAGGAAAGCAACAGAAGAACCCAAAAACTAAATTTGATGCTCCTAAACCTAGAGTTGAAAATCAGCAGCATGATGAGTCTTCCGGCTCAAGGAAGAACAAAGGAAAAGGGCACCATGGCAAGGAAAAAGTCAAGTGTTCTTATTGCGGGAAGGGATTCCACCCTAAACATGCCTGCATGAAGAAGAAGCTTGATGAAGCTACCTCTCTCCTTGAGAGAAATCACATCAATCTTCCGGAAAGCTTTCGGAGGAGAGATCAACAAGATCAGGAACCACAGCATGAAAAAGGTCATGCCCTCATGGAAAGCACTTCAAAGTCCAAAGCACTGTTGATTGAATCTAGAGCTTCGAACCACATGATGGCTGAAAAAGACTCCTTTTCATCCTTGGAGACTGATAAATCCATCCCCATCCACATGGGAGATGACTCCACCATCATTTTAGAAGGAGAAGGTACTGTAGATCTTGAAAATGGTTTTTTCTGTAATGTTTTGTATGTACCGTCTTTAGCATCAAATCTCCTTAGTGTCTATCAGATGACACATATAGGAGTGCCTAAGAGAGTCTCTTTCAGCCCAAATTATGTTGAGATAACATAAATTGCATCCGGGAAACTCATTGCTAAAGGCCTTGCAAACCATCATGCAAAAGCCTATGAGTTCTCTCACTTTGTTGCAGATGCAAATCCCACCGCTCTGCTAACTCATGGAAATGAGGTTAGTAGGCTGTGGCATGAGAGGTTTGGCCATATTAATTTCAAATATTTGCAGCAATTACAGAAAAACTCCATGGTTGAAGGCCTCCCGGTCATCAAGGCAACCACGGGAATTTGCAAAGGCTGTGTGATTGGAAAACACCCTAAGCACAAGTTCGATCGAGGGAAGGAAAAACGAGATACATGCATATTGGGGCTGATACATTCTGATATCAGCGGTCTGATGCCTATCACATCCATGAATGGATCAAGGTATTTCCTTACTTTTATTGATGATTTTTCAAGGTATACATGGGTTTTCTTTCTCAAAAAGAAATCAGAAGTATGTGAAATTTTTTTTGAATTGAAGGCCTTGATCGAAAATGCCTCTAGGATTAAGATCGAGATCTTGAGATCTAATAATGGAGGGGATTATGTCAGTAATGAGTTTCTGTACATATGCTCCCAAAGTGATATTCAGGTCCAACATTCAATTCCCTACACTCCACAACAGAACGTAGTAGTGGAAAGGAAGAATCGGTCTCTCAAGGAGATGACCACTTGTATGCTGAAATCCAAGAAGCTTGCTGCAAATTTGTGGGATGAGGCCATGCATGCCACAGCATGCATTTAGAATAGGGTTCCACACTCATCCATGAAAGGGAAGACCCCTTTCGAAGCATACTTCAGACACAATCCAGATGTGTCGAACCTATGGGTGTTTGGGTCCACTAGATGGGCCTGGATTCCGCTTGATAGAAGAAGGGCTTTGCAACTGCAAAGCATAGAATGTCTGTTTATTGGGTATCCTAATGAATCTAAAGGGTTCAAGCTGCTGGATATCAATACCAAACAGATCATCATCGAGAGAAGTGTCAAGTTCGATGAACCTCTTCAGGAGGTGGAACTAGTGAAGGAGAAAACTGCTGAATTTTCTTCCTATTCTACTGAATATTTGGATGATGAAATTGGGGGTGATGACCCTGATTTGGATCCTATGATTTCTGATATCAGTGTGCAGCAATCATCAGATGCTGAATCAGAACCTGGAGTGAAAAATCATCTTCCTACATGGGCCCGACAGACACTCTCCTTCGCAGGGGAAAACATTGGAAATCCGGATGACCCAAGGAGAACCCGGTCTGATTTCCAAAGAGTAGGTATTGCGCTCTCTTATACTGATAATTTGTTGTATGAAACTTGCTATTTGATGATTAGTTCAGATCCAAAATCCTACTACCATGCTCGAAAGGATCCGGGATGGCAAGTTGCCATGGATGAAGAGATGAATTCTCTTCAGAAAAACACTACTTGGGAGCTAGTTTCTCTTCCTTCGGGAAGGAAATTGGTTCAATGCAAGTGGGTGTTTCGGACCAAGGTTGCTGCTGATGGAAGCAACTGTAAATATAAGGCAAGACTGGTAGCAAAAGGTTTCTCTTAGGTCCAAGGAGTGGACTACCATGAGACCTTTGCACCGGTTGCAAAAATGGACTCCATCCGCCTTGTTTTGGCAATTTCAGCATCCAAGCACTGGGAAGTGCATCACATGGATGTTAAGTCAGCCTTTCTGCAAGTAGATCTTCATGAGGAGATATACATGAAGCATCCTGAGGGCTACATCACTGATCCATCTTTGGTTTTCAAGCTAAAGAAGTCACTATATGGGTTAAAACAACTCCCAAGAGAGTGGTATTCCAAGATGGATGCCTTCCTTCTCTTGCAAAAATTTCAGAGATGTAGATCAGATCCAAATGTATATTTACAACAGTATGATGGTCATATAATTATCACTATTTTATATTTTGATGACTTACTGATCACAGGTAGCACAGTTGCCTCCATTTCAGCCATCAAAACCGCTCTCCACAATGCCTTTGAAATGAGTGATTTGGGTCTTCTAAAACAATTTTTGGGGCTTGAAATTGAGCAAAAATATGATGGGATTATGGTCACTCAGTTCAAATACATTTCAGACCTGTTAGTCAAGTTTAACATGGCTGATTATAGGCCTGCACCATTCCCTTTCCTTTCAGGGATCAGCCTTGAAGAAGGAAAAAGCACACCTCCCATGGACTACACTATCTATCAACAACTGATTGGTAGCTTGTTGTAGTTGACACATTCTCGGCATGATATTTGTTATGCTGTGAATGACGTATCAAGATACATGCAGCAGCCTCATGATATTCATTGGAAGGCGGCCAAGAGGATCCTCCAGTATATTCAAGGAACCAGGACCTACGACATTCACTATGCTGTAGACTCTGAGCTAGAGCTGGTTGGATACACAAATTCTGATTGGGCAGGTGATTCTATTGATCGAAAGTATACTTTCGGATATGTATTCATATTTGGTGGTGGCCTCATTTGCTGGTCAAGCAAAAACAAGGCTACCATAGCACTATCTTCAGCAGAGGCCGAGTATCGAGGAGCGGCGAATGCTTGCATCCAAGCAGTTTGGTTGCAAGGCATTCTTTCAGAGTTTGATCTTGGTAGTAATTTGTCCACTGTCCTCTTTTGTGACAATCAAAGTGCTATTAAGATATCCATGAATCCAGTTACCAGGAAGAGGACCAAGCATGTAGAGATCCACACGCACTACATCAGGGAGCTAGTGCATGAAAGGACCATCATTCTACAATACTGCCTGACTGATGAGCAGATTGCAGACATCTTCACTAAGAGCTTTTCAGAAAAGAAGTTCACTTGCCTCCG
>LPNX010606744.1:288276-392043 GCA_001517045.1 Pseudotsuga menziesii | reverse complement strand
GGTGTTGGAGACATTTACCACCATACACACTCTTTTTGGTCAAATTGGCCTAGTTAAACCACTATCCTAAGTATTATTGACATTAATTGACATTAGTGGAGTATTAAATGTCATCATCCAATCTCATCCACGCCTACCTTCAGTCAAGGAGGCTAACTTAGCCTTCTCCTACATTCGGGGAGGCTAACTGGAGCACTCCGGGGGTGATCTGAGTGATATTAATGCACCTAGTTGATAATTGGTGGTTACAATCAGTTAAACAAGTTAGTTAAGGTGCCTTCTCTCATTAAATATATTATTTAATGATTATTTAATGAACTGGAGTCAACAGGGGCGCCTCCACCAACTTCTGATGTGTAGTTCAACTTCAGTTAACCTCATCGGGGTTCATTGGATTCAGTGTAGCGCTACCTCTTGATGGTTGGTGAGCTGTGACATGTGTCTGATCTCTTTCAGTTGAGACTCAGTCATTTATTGCACTCCGACTTCAGTTAGGGTTAGTTGATTCAATTAGGGTTTTGATCAGTGGTTAACTGAGTGTGGACTATGGCTTACAGTTAGTTAAGCTAGACTCACTCATTCAATTCGAATGAACTCCTAAGGAATTCGAATTGTCTCTTCATTCATGCTTGTAGCATGACATTGTAATTGTAATCATTCATTCTTTATGTGAATACAGAGCAGCTACTATTCCTGTAGACCGATTACACCATTTCATGAGTTATTTGTTGATTAATCTTTGATGAGATTGATGCTTTGTTCCTAGATCAATATACATGATTAATAGGGAGACCCTACACGATAAAAGATACATGCAACAACAAACACACCAAAAATACTTTCCACAGGACCTTAATAGCTATGATCAATGCCTTATTGGAGTCAAACAATATTAAACAAGGCATGATAATCAATCAATAATGGAGTTATTCAATGTATCACAAAACTCAACAAATTTCATGCCTTGCAAGGAAATTTCACACCTCCTTAGATAATATCACACTTCCCTAGGTGAGCTCTCAAAAAGGTGTGCTCTCAAGGGAAATAGGATAACTGCACTAGGGCGCACTTTGAGGGTGAAACAAAAATACCAAACTAGCAATTACCCAATTTCAATGATTTCACGTCTCTCAATGCACTTGCTCAAAAGAGGATGCCCTCTAGGGTTTATAGATAAAACCCCAAGGGGAATTATCAGGGTGGACTAGAAATACCATTTTTTGGGTTTTTGAAGTTATTTAGATTTTTAGTGTTTTTCTAGTAGTAAAATGTTTCTATGCATAAAATAAATAATACATGTAAAATTTGATTAAAAAGGAGGATTGATAGATAGGGTATTAGATTATTGTCTCAAACCTCAGGGCTATGAGAGATCAAGGCTAACATCCCTCTTGAAATGGTAGGGCTAAGCTAGCAACCTCGAGGGTTAGGTAGTGAAACCTTAATTAGGGAAAATAGAGAAATCCAGGGCCCAACAAAATAATGGAGAGCTCCAAATTTTAACTTCATAGGAATTTAAAATATAAATTTTAGTTCATAAAAATAGAATTACGTGATGGACTTCTTTTCAATATAAATGCAAATACAAAAAAAATTGAACTATAAAATCACATAAAATATTCAAAAATTTAATATAAAATTGTAAGACACATAACTAAATAAATATATGGCCCAACAAATTTGAAAAAATAAAATATTACAATTTACATTCATAACTTAAACTAGAGTTAAATAATAAATGTAAAATGTTAAGATGAACGCCCAATAACGTTTCATTAATATATATAAATATCAATGGTTATGAATAACCTTTGGTAATTATTCATTTAAACTAATGATATTATGAAAGTTTATTTCCATTTTTTTTGTAAAGTTGCAAATTCTATTAAACAAAGGATTAAAAAATTACAAGGTGGTGTTGCTTTTGTGGTGGCCTTAGATAATGGAACTACCATCCCAACCATTCAAAATTACAGTTTAGTCTTGTATGATCAAAGCAAAAAAAACCATCTACCGATGGAGACAAAAAATTAGGCCTGCAATACATTATTCTGTAATTAATAAAAATTTTAAACAAGAGACTAATAAATAGGTTGAAACATAAAAACTTGAAATAAAATTCACCACCCTTGGGTGGAAGAGTCTCCTGTGAAATATTAGTCCTCATTTTACTGAGGGGGGACCTCTTACAAGATGGGGCATCCACCATGGAATTCATCATCAGAAGTAGAAACACGATTTTTTGCCTATAGGGGAGAAGACTTGCCTATGGGTTTCTCGCTGTCATGAACCTTCTCGTTGAGCAGTGGTCCAATTGTTGAAGGAATTGGAAAAGGAACATTGGTCGTCATTGTATGAACCAGAGAAAATCCCCTCTCCATTGACTGCCCTCTTGTAGCGTTGCCACTCCACACCTCAATGTTGTTATCTCTGTGTTGTCCACTTGCTAGGCGCTTCTAGGAAAAAATTGGCGTCCATGCCATTGAGCTGTTCATTCAGGTATGTCAGCTTATCTTTGGCTGATAGCACTGTGTTGCGGGAAGAGTTCCAATTTCACAGCATGTTCTCCATAATAGTGCCCATCATGTTCTTAATTAGCCAGTAATGGTTGATTTTTCTGCCTCCCTGCCTGTGGAAATATGCTCATTAACCATTCAAGCCTCCAGTCATCGATCAAAACAAGGACTAACATGGAAATACTAGCCTCATAACCCTCCTCCACCATCCAAATCAAGTCATGTGGGGATTTTCGCCGACCACTAATACCTCTACAAGGGGTACCTCTCTGTCTCGACATTTCAATGATTATTTCTATATATTGTAGATGAGGGGAGTAAAGCCTCTGTAGGTTCAGGTGAAGATTCAGACCTATGGGTTGCAGAGAGAGCCACCTGAGTGAAGACGATGGGGAAAACCATAGATAGATACCATAGAACAAGACCGAGAGCCACAGAATGATCCCTCCCGCATCCACATCCCACTTCCTTAACTAGTCCTGGTGGAGAATCTCGATGGCCACAGGATCAAGATCGAATGACATAAAACCAGAGTTAATGGCGCTAGTAATGGTTCGATGTTCTCCCGTTGTTGGAGGGGGCGTCTACCTATATTCTCATAAATGGTCTGGAGATATGGGGGGAGGACTTAATGACTCCAACATGCATGGTGCCACGATTCTAGCTCCCAAGTTGAGGCACTATGCAATGTCGATGGGACGTGTTGTCGCCCACATTCAGGTGGGAGAAATCCATATTCACGATTTCTCTGCACTTGAGGGCTAGAGAAACGATCATCATGTCATCCATATCTCCTTCCCGAAGGGGTTGGTTACAGGTGACCCCTTCATTATCTTGGAAATTGTCCAGAGAGTTAGCCTTCTGTCTCACATGATGGAAGGTGATAGCCTTGGCCTGATATAGGTATCTCTCCAAGCGTATGAGGCCATGCTCTAATCTCTAGCTGGGTGAAATCTTTGAGACCTAAGAGCCATTATGAATTTTAGTTTCCAGTGATAGGATGACTTGTGAATCCCCTTCTGCAATCAACGTGAGAAGGTTCATTATGCTCGCCATGGATATCCCTTCCACCAAACCTTCAAGTTTTGTTATGTTATTAGTTTCATAGCCAATGTTCCCATAAAATATACTTAGGATGTGTCCCACATGGTTTCTGATGGCCCCTCCAAACCCCACATTTCTAGGATTTCCTTTAGACACACCATCAAAATTATGTTTAAAGACCCTTTCCAAAGGGGGATCCCAACTATCTGGATTGTCGATTTTCATTTTGATAATCCTAGGAGACGAGGGTGGAGGCATCTGGTTGAGATGCCAGTTGATCAAAATGTGTCTTTCTATTAGGGTGGTGGGATAATCAATATCATTCCAATATCTAGAGAAAATATTTTCCTGTAGGTTGCTGGTGATTATTTTCTAGATTTCTTCAGTGGATCTTCTCTTGTCTTCGAAGATCCTAAGATTTCTCTCCTTCCTAATATTCCAAACTATAAACCTAGGAGTGAGATCCCATAACATGTTGAGAATATTGCTTTGGAAAGAACTCTCATCCCACTATTGCAGGGTTTCATTGATGTTATATCCGTCTCTTTTAGTTCTTCTGAAGTTTTTTGCTACTAAATCCCAAAGCACGCTTGTGAGTTTGCAAGAATCAAGGAGGTGATTGATTGTCTTTGCATGGCTGTCACACAACACACAAAGAGAAGGCCCCTGGAATCCCCTCTTCAAGAGATTGTCCCAACTAAGGATATGCCTATGTGAGAGAATCAAAAGAAAATATGAAACCTTATGCCAGAGGTGAGGGTTCCAAATTTTTTTCCATATTGGAAAGGGATGATCCTCCATATTGATCCCANCCCCCCCACCAAATTATGCTTCTTGCTGATATATGTGAGAATGCATGAATTTTATATCTTGATGTGAATTAATTTACCTAAAAATAGCTTAGATTTTATTATATACTTTGTTAATTCTATGCAAAAGAGTTTGAGGAAGGTATTTGTTTGAAGTGTGTGGATGGACAAAAAGGACATGGAAATGATACCTAGATTGGAGAAGCGTGTTCAAAAGCTTTGGAAAAACATTGGAAATAGGTTTTCTTCCTATATCCTCGTCCCTCTTTTGTTTATTTGCATGCATGCAAATTTAAGGAAACTTTGATTGAGAATCTAGACTAGCATCTATTAGTGAGCTTAACCCATTTGCCGAGAGGATCAACTTAGTATATAGGTGAATCCATTTGCATTAGGGATGAAATGTATAGAAAATGCAAATAGGATTACCCTAATTTGATCCCTCCTAGTGACCAAGAAAGTAGGAACATTGATGATAATTTGTTTTCTAATATTAGGAGATCTCATTTGCACAACATTGCTGCTAGAACCCTTGTTATACTCTACTCTACCTTGCTTGGAGCCCATGTGATGGATCATAAAACAAACTAATATAAATAGAAAAACAGTTGTAAATGATAATAAACAATGCATTGCTTTCTTTCAATCATCAAAATTGGAGAAGTATTATAGACTACATGAACCTAAAGCATAAGTGATTATTGGATGCGTGGAACAATTTTATAAAGAAAATGAAACAAAGAAAATCTTAGTAGGCTGTTGGATTGAGGGGAATGTTTTTTTAATAAGAATGATGGGATATATACAATCACCAATCTAAGAAATGCAATGGATTTAATATACATATATGCAATGGATTTAATGTGCATAATATATGGAGAACCAAAGTGCATGCATTTCAAGGATGCTTGGGTTCTAGTGATTCATACTGTGGTTACAAGAGGCTCGATATTTAATTGGGATGCTAATTTATCCTATTTATGCAAAGATCTATAAAAAGCACTCAGAAGCCAAGTTTTGAAAGTTTGCCTACATTTTATATGGCTTCTTATTTGCTTGATATTGTATGTGCAAAAACCCTTTCCTATGTTTTATTTAGTGTTGTAACAATGCTATAAGCCTTGTTCATGTTCACTTTCGAAGCTTATACGAAAATAAGTGAAATAAATTATGCACAGTTATGTGACCACTTCTTTGCTCCATTATAAAAACTGATATTTTGCAAGAAACATCTTAGGTTGTTGGAGGAAGAAATGGGTTTGTTAAAAAGTATTGAAATTTGTTATTTTCAAGAGACCTATACTTATATAAGAATCTATGGAGTGTTATAATTTTAAAAGTTTTATGCCAAAAACAAAAGGACACTGCAAAAATGACAAGCACAACATAACAAAAGAGAACACAAAGATTTATCTTTGGAAACCCTCGTGGGGGAGAAAACCCAACAAAACTTCCTTGATATGGAATCCAATCAAGTACAATGTAAGACCCCGACAATAAGATAAATTTATTACTCTCCTCCAGATGGAATCCTCTTTATCTCTCTAGCGAACTTGCTTGAGTTGTGAGTGCATCCAAAGGAGGAGGGCACATCATCTATTTATACACATCAATTGAGAATCCTAATAACCCAATAGGACCAACTTCTCCTCTCAAACCCGACCGACTTTCCTTGGGATACACAAAAAACTTTTAATAATACTTTTGAGGGTACTAATGACCCGACTTATAACAAAGGTTTATCCTCGATACTTTTACATGGACAAGTACATCAAGGCCACCTCCAATTGGAGTAATAACATCTCCAAAAAAGAGGGATAACAATAATATAATAAAAGTACAATACATATCTTCCACAATTACATTATTTTCAACACTAGAGGTAAATAAAATCCAATCAAGAAATGTGTTGAGTCACTTGACATTACTATAAACAAATCATGTTCATCAAATATTTGACTATTTCTCCCCTAAGGTAAATAACACCATGGGGCTTACATCGCAACAAATCTTAAAATACTGTAAATATTATTGTGTGCTTGTTTTCAAGTTTGATTAAAATTTTGTAATCTAGGATAAATCTAAGGGGTTTTTCCCTTTAGCACAAGAACTACTACTTTTGCATGGGGATTTTACCATGGGGGACAAGAAGTTCCTAGTCCTACATGGGGATTCTACTACAAATTGAAATTATAACTAGGGTTGGTGCATTTCATTGGGATTTCCAACTATGATTACATGTAGAATAAATTTATTTGATTTTATAAGGTGAGCCATAGGTCAATGTATTGAGTCCTTGTTTATGAAATCTATAGGTCCTTGTATTTAGTCCTTGATTATGAAATATACAATCCCTTGATACACAAGAAAAATATTTAGGTCCATTTTGGTGCATTTAGCACTCACATGATTTAGTAGGAATATATATGCAATTTTGGTAATAACCAAATGTTGTAATTACTTCTAGTGTTTCTAGGTTCCTTGATTTCATATACAACTTGAGGTAGAAAAAACCTAATAGACTATCTTTCCTCTTAGAAAATATGAATTTATCCAAGACAATGTAAAGGGTATTAAAGACCTAATATTGGACTTGGAAATTGGGAACTAGGTTTCACATAAAGAAAATAAAGGGACTTAAAGACCTAATGTTGGCCTTGGAAATTGAGAACTAGGTTTCATATGAAGAAAATCCATCTATATAATAGGGAAAGGAAAACAACTTATAACACACACACACACATATATATATTCAACTTTATATCCAATGGTCATTCACTATTGAGCATTCACATATATTCTCTTTTTTCCATAGAAAAAGAAACATATTTATACTCAAGGTGAAATTAAATACATTTTCCAGGTGCATTGACACTTCCAAAACCGATCCAACCAACTAGAAAACCCTTAGAGTAAAGTGCTCAACTAGTCATTCGTATCTACTCTCTTTCTCCTCATGATGTCATTTTGATTATTATAGTAATGAACAAAAAAGGATATAATAGTACCCTATCTCTCTCTCCAAATGGGAATATACTTTATAGATAAATAATGAACATGTTGAAATTATTGTTGTCATTGATGTCAAAGGTAAGGAAACTACAAATAGAGATTGCAACATGAAGATTATTGGAAATATTGTTTTTGGATGTCTAGTTTGGATACCCTACCTTTGAAAGAATTTTTATTATATATAAATAAATAAAATTGAATTATAAATTACATGGTTGTAAATCTTGTTCCGATACCTTTCGAACGGTATATGGAAGTCCTTCTAACTCCATATAAATGAGGAGATATGAAAGAATTTGTGAAGGAAACCCAACCAAAATGTCACGTCGGCCTTGCTAGGATATTGTACGATGTTATGTTAGCTTAGAAAGCAATTTGAAACATGTATAAATAAGTGGAGCGCTATCCTCATTTGATCATCCATCCAAGAAAGAATGGAGCTCGAAAAAGGTGCTCAATTCCAAGGAGAAGATGGATTTTTTGGGGTTCTTGAAGACGATTTCTTGGGTTTTATTGAAGTTCGGATTCTTGAAGATGTTTTTGAAGGATTCTTAAAGATGTTTTTGAAGGGATTCTCAAGATGAGGAGGCACACCTTGTGAAGAGTAATGGATATTTTCTTGTAGGTACTTCTTTGGTTAAGGAAAAATGCATGTATTGTGATGAATATACAATAGTCAGGGTTATCTTGCGCAATGTAGAGTATGCAGTGAAGAGTGTGACAGTGGTGAAGTTTGTCTTGTGTATTGAAGAGTGCAACAATAGTGAAGTTTGTCTTGCATAGTGAAAAGAGTGATAGAACAAGTATGCGACAAAGGAAAATTTGTGCAATAGTGAAAATTATCTTGTGTAAAGCAAAATGAGACAAGAAAGTTAGTGTGCGCATAGTAGAGTGCATAGAGCAGTGTGCACAGAATAGAGAGGGGAAAGTAGAGAGTGCAAAGAAGTGTGTAGAGCAGATTCCGCTCAGATAAGTGTGACAAAATAAGGTATGCCCCTACAACACTCATGGACAAACATGAAGGACTCTCAACAAACAAGGCATTAAGGTTTGATGGATCCAATTATGCCTTTTGGAGCATAAGAATAGAAGTTTATTTGTAGTCACTTGGAATTGACATTCGACAGGAAGTTGAGAGTGGTTATAAGTATCCAAAAACTCCACCAACAGAACTAGCTGAGAAAAACCTTTATGAATGTAATGCAAAAGCTAAAAATGAAAATTTGAGTGGTCTAGTAGACTCATAATTTAGAAAATTCATGCAGTGTAAATTGACGAAAGAGATGTAGGTCAAACTAAAAATATTTATGAAGGGGATGACATAGTAAAGAAGGAAAAATTACAAAGTCATAGAGGACAGTTTGAAGGGCCTCGAGATGAAGGAAGATGAAAATATTGCAGTAGACTCTCTTTGTGTAGATCAAGTAGTCAACACCATTATAGGTATTGGAGAAGAAGTTCCAAAAGAAGCAATTACACAAAAGGTGTTGAGATCTATGCCTATGAGATTTGATTCCGAAGTCTTATTCCTAGAATATAGAAATGATCTTGACAAAGTGACAATGGATGATCTCCATGGAATTCTCACTGCTTATGAAAAGAGAATTGATAAATAAAATCCTTCAAGAAGGGAAGCAACTTTCAAGGCTTCTAAGAAGACAAAAGGAAATAAGAAAGATTCAAGTAAGAGTTCCTATGATGATGATGAAGCAAACTTTGTGAAGAAACTCAAGAGAGATTGTGGAAAGTAGAAAGGTAAGCTACCATCTAAATGTTTTGAATGTGGTAAAATAGGTCACTTTGCTTCTAAAATATCTTATTAAGAAAATAAAGATAGTGATGATGAGTTTTAGTGATAAAAGTTGTCCTCGCACTACAAAGAGAACAAGTTCAACACATCTTAATGCTCAAGGAAAAATAATTGATTTAGATTAAGTGATTGGTTAGGATGGATCTCATAACTATAAAAAAAAACTTTCTAATGACAGGTTCAGGTGAATATAGAAAATACACTACAATTAGGACAAATCAAGAAAATTACGAGCAATAGGAAATGTATTTTGATGGATGAACAAAATAAATTCAAAAAAGGGTGACATGGATATTTATCCTAGATCATCATGAGAAGAATACATTTATCAGATCATCTAAAAATGTAACAAATATTCCTAAAAGTTCATGCAAGTGAATGACAACATCATCAGATCCCCTGGTCAGCTAATAACTTCACAGACATAAAAACCATGTGGATTCCAAATAATACAAACAGAAGATGGCAGTTAATGACATTGAAATCATATCCTCTACCTCACTGGGAACTCTCCATACTCAATATCTCAATAAACTCCACATAAACCTTTGCATTAATAAATTAGAAGAAACAGTAGCATGATAATAACAAAGAAGAGTACAATTGCTAATCATTCGCTGTGAAAAATTCCTAATGCACATATCACATAAAACATAGCTGGTAAGCTTCTTTTATCATAACAAAATTAATACAATCTGTCGAAGAGACCAAAATCCTACAAAAGTTGTTTTTCTCCTTTTCAATTTTTTTTTTCATATTTATAATATTACATCACAATAAAATACTGCAACCAATGATATTATTTCCAAAAATAGTTCTAAGAAGATAATCTGGACAACTCAGAAACTAATGAAGGATTCGGTGCCCTGTTTATGAAACAACTTGTTTGAATCAAACTTTTGTTTGACCTAGATTCCGAGGCATCCAAAGAAAATTAGTTTTGGTGATGATGATTTGACATGTTGGAAGCTAAGAAATAGAGCAGACTGTTTTAAAACTATGATTTGGAGGAAAGTGATTTGAACGCCTGAAAACTTGGTGTAAATATTTTAAACATCAATTCTTCTTGATATATACCCTGTCAACAAAACTCTGGATGCCTTAATATCTGGAAACAATATGAATCTCTAGATGCTCTACTACCCTACTGGAAGACTGCCTGGAAATGCTCATCATATTAAGCTACTTTGCCACTTGAAACTCAATGCTCCAAATCTCTGACTAATGTTTTTGATGATGATTTTCTGCCTTAAAAGATGGATGAATATCCATTTGTGCTACAAAATTTGCCTCTTGCTCATTAAGTGTCTTCATCTCTTTTGAAAAGATTCCTCTCTGTGTGCTTAGTCATAGATCACAGATAGTCTCTGCCACCAGCGTCCATCAGGTATTTACTTGAGAGCTTGGTATTTTCAAACCATGGTGACTTAAAAGCTATTTTCTTTTATTCTAGGAACAAAGAGTAATAAATGAATTGGTGTAACATTCCAATTCATTTCATAAAAACTCATTTAAACAATCCATTTGACACTTGTCAGCCTTAATCTCCAGAGTCTTCATATTGGGTGTTGGCATTGGTATTTCACGTGCACTCGAGATCTATTGCTTCACCAACGCTGGGACATATTATTGGCTGCTTGGTGCTTGTCACATGATGATTGCAACAATGTGAGTGCTTTGTAGATGCACTTGGTTACTTGGATCAATGCCCAAACCCAGTTTTACAATATTGAAAAATCCAAAGATGAATAATGTGTATTTGAAATAAAGCTTTGGTTATGATGTGGCTGGGATACAAAGCCATTTTTTATTTTATTTGTCAAACCTTCTTTTCAAAAACAAATGGAAAGTTATATGGAAAATAATATTTATAAAACCTTTTATAAATATAATTTAAAATCTTTTAAATTTTACAATAAAGTTTATCTCATGGATTTGGAATACAAAAGGAAAGGTATATGAAAATAAGATTTATAAAATCTTTTAAAAATATAATTTAAAATCTTGTAAATTGCTATAAAGTTTGTATTATGGATTTGGAATAAGAGTGGCCAAACAAAATTTGAGCAAGATTTCAAAGCTTTGATGAACTTAATGAGATCCTATGGCATTTTCAGGTGCAAAAAAGAGAATATGGGCCAAAGACCTATATTACATATTGATCCAGAAGAGGGTTTAAGGTGATGAGGAATTAGCTAGACTGACACAAAAAATAAGTGCTTTAGTGAAAAGATGCCGAGTTATAAGCTTTCAATAGCGAAAATTGAGGTCCTTCTTTACCTATGTACTGTTGGAATTTCTAAATCTTGATAGGGAAAATTATGGTACCAGCAATGGGGAAGATCATGATCATAAAGAAAGAAGAAAGATGTACAAAGGAGGCAAATCTGAAAATAAGAAGAGGTTCAATAAGCAAATGAAGACTCTTTATTCTAAAGAGTACATCAAATCATCAGACGAAGATGATAGTGATGATGATACAAGATAATTACTCTTCATGGAAAATGGAAGAAGAACTTGAAAGTGAAAATTTTGAAGATAAAGTGAATGCTGAAGTAGAATTTTGAGGAGAGCTTATTAGTGCCTTAGATGACTTAAGGAAAGAAAAAGAAGAATAAGAAGCTAAAGGAACAATTGTTAAGGTATGAAGAAGAAGTCATTAAAGAGAAGAAAATTCATCTAGAAGAAGCAAGGAAAATAGAAGATGACTTAACATGACAAATGAAAGAAAAGGAGAAATTGTGTGAAGATTTGGAGGTTGAAATTATCTCCTTGAAAAAGGAACTGCATAAAGTGAGCACACATTTAAACTTTTAGCAGAAATTTGGTAGCAACACTAAAGTATTAAATGAAATCATAAAAAAGCAAAGATTGTTTTCTGACAGGTATGTGTTAGGATATGGACAAGAAAATGTCAATAAAGGTTCAAGCTCATTGGTGGCTAATTTTTGAAGCAGAAACAAGAAGTTTTGTAGATGTGCTCAAGAGATTTATAAAAGGGGAAGACAACAATCTCAAAAGAAAGGAAAACCAACAATCATGTGACATGAACAAAGGAGTTATTACACCTAGAAGACCTCTTATTACCAAGCTGACTCTCGACATTTTCTAATAAAAGAACAAAAACCCCTACTACACTCATGAGCTAGACACAAAATATGGATTGCTTTTGCGTAGATCGTGTAAAAGCAACGTGCTGAGAATCCTAAGGTCATGATTGATCAACTCTTCTACCACCTTACAAAGCCAAATGGATTTAAACTAGCTATTGAGTCCCTCCCTGGGGGTCCCAAGTTCATAGGTATCAAACTCTCTTCTTGGGTCATTGTTATTTCTGCTACAATTTTGGTCATAAAACTGTAAATTGTAGAGAGTATGCAAAATATGACTTTGAAGGAAATAGAAATTCCTATGAACTCTCCAAGGTTAGTTATGTGAACATAAAAATTAGAAATCCTATGGATCTATGGATGGAAACCTTAGTCCTTTTGGTCTCTTGGAACTAGATATTGAATGATATCAATGTCACAATTTAATAGTCCCAATCTTTATGGCCATAAAGATTAGGACTATTAAATCCAGTTTATGATTGATCAATAAAATGTAAGCAAGGATTCTTCCTATAAACATGGGAAAGATCATAGAAAAGTCTGGCAAAGAAAGACATAAGAATCAATATAAGAAGAATGTGATATGGCCTTACATGCTCAAAGAAAAATGGGTCACTAGTATATTACTAGTGGATTCTATAAACACATAACAAGAGATAAAGACAAATTTATACATCTTAGAAAAGAAAAAGGATCCAGTGTTTACTTTGGAGATGAGGGCTCTACCAAAATTCTTGGAAAAGGCGTAATGAGCCTTGGGGGTGAAAAAGCTAAAGAAGAAAATGTTTTTCTTGTGGAAAATATGAAGGATAATCTTCTCAGTGTAAGTCAAATGTGTGATCAAGGGCATATCCTCACTTTTGACTCTAAGAAATGTAAAATAAGGAAGGAAGACTCAGAGAGATTGGTAGCAATAGAATCCAAAAATATGAATAATGTATACATATTGGATGAGAGAAAAGAAGAAAAATGTTGTATGAGGAAAGTAGATGAAAGTTGACTCGGGAACATTAGAATGGGCCATATAAGCTTTGTTAATTTGGTAAATATCAACAAAAGAAATCAATAAGAGACATCCTCAAAATCACAAAACCCTTAAATTTTGTTTGTAAGCACTATTTACATGGAAATCAAACAAGAGTAAGTTTCAAGACAAAATAATATTCTACAACAAAACCTTTGGAGCTACTCCCCAAGAATCAAGGCCTATAAGTGCTATAATTTGAGGCTAAAAAATATAGTGTAAAGTATGGATGTGAATATAGATGAAACAATCACGCATAGATCAAGAAGACTAGAGGACATGGACGAAGATGATCAACCATCAGTTGAACAACAAAAATAAGAACTGTGAGAGGAAGAGAAACAAAGAGAACAACAAGAAAAACAAGAAGAAACTAGAATACCAGATACAAAGGCTCCTTCTAGGTATGTTCAAAAGAGCCACTTTGAGGATTTAATCATTGGTGATAAAAATGCCGATATACAAATAAGGAAGAGGAACTTGGAAATAAATTCTTAAATAAAACAAAACTGGTGTGCAAAGGGTATTCTCAAGTTGAAGGAATAGATTTTGAATAAACTTTTGCTCATGTATCCAGAATATAAGAAATCATAATGCCATTGGCCTATGCATGCTCAAAAAACAATAAGGTATATCAAATGGATGTAAAATCATCCTTTCTAAATGGAGAATTAGAAGAATAAGTTTATATAGAACAACCAGAAGGGTTCCTACTGTCAGAAAATAAAGACTATGTTTGCATATTGAAGAAATCCCTATTTGGACTAATGCGAGCTCCTAAAGCTTGGTACTCAAGACTAGACAAATACTTGCAACAACAAGGATTAAAGAAGGGTAATGTAGACAACAATATTTACATAAAATTTGAACATAAAAATATGATTGTAATTGAAGTATATGTTTATGACATCATTTTTGGAAGTGATGATGATATATTAAGCCAAAAAGTTTCCAAGGAAATGCAGAAGGACATTGAAATGTCTTTGCTTGGAGAGTTGAATTTCTTCCTAGGACTCCAAATATCTCAATTAGATGAAGCTATTTTTTTTGTCAAACCAAATATGTACGAGAAATGTTGAAGAAGTTTAACATGGAAGACTATAAACTATTGTGTATTCGCATGATCACTGGTTTCAAGTTAAGAAAAGAATATGAAGCAAAGGAAATGGATGAAAAAATTTGCAAATCAACGACTGATAGCTTGTTGTATGTGACAACCTCATTACCACATGTTATGCAAGCTATAGGAGTGTTTACAAGGGTTTGTCATTAATAATGGTTATTAGCTTTGCAAACTGATTATAAAGTGCAACATTCATATAACAACTTTCAATGACAAACATTATTCTTGGGAAACAGTATTAATATCTCAATTTTGACTCATGAAAAGTAGATTGAATGGTTCAAATAATGAAATGAAATATAGAGACCATAAAAAAATACAAATGGCTGCCCCAATAGAATTAACCATCAGAGAAATTCCTTCATACAAATATGATATATAACTCTTTCGAAGTGGAAGCCAAATACATGAAAACTAGTCATTCAAGAGCATGGGAATGCAAGCCTTTCACACTGGAGTTTCTTGGATTTAAAGATATAGAGAATATGGTCATGGAATTATAGAGAAATACATCACTTATGTCTTCCCCACAGTCATCAAAATCAGATAAAATTCCTCATACAAATCTGATATACAACTCTTTCACAACGGACAACAAATACATGAAAACGCTTCATTGAAGAGCATGTGAATGCGAGCATTTCACACTGGAGTTTATTGGATTTCGAGATAATGAGAATATGGTTGTGAAATTTCAGATTTATACATCATTTATGGCTTTCCCATCATCATAAAAATCATAGAAAAATATTATACAAATCTGATATACAACTCTTTCCAAAATGGAAGCCAAATACATGAAAACTAGTCATTCAAGAGAATGGGAATGCAAGCCTTTCACACATGGATTTATGATATTTAAACTTACATAGAATATGGAAATAATAAAACAGATACATACATCATATACCAAGTATTTTGCATCAAATATACTCATCAAAGTGCGAGCACCACTCCAACAAGTGCACCATCAACATGAGAGTGTGGGGGGATGGAGAAGAAGGAATGAGAGAATAGGGAGATAGATGAGAATTTGATTGTATGGAAATTCAACATACAAATAAAAAACATTCATTAATCTCCAATTATATATCTGAATGGCCTCTCCATCAACCAACTTGGAAATGAATCCAACTCCCTCGAAATTGGTTCATGAGCAGGGAGAGTGAACACTCACCATGCAATGGACAAGCAAAAGCTCTCCAAAATGCCAAAGGCAAATTAAAAAATGATCAAAATACATTCTCCTTCCTCATGAAATAATTTTATTAAATTCATGAGTCATCCTAAGGTCTAATTTACCTCCATGGGCTTCCTTCAACTCATCTTAGTGGTGTAGTAACTCCTATGACACTTGTCTTCCTCTTCATGCCCCAATTCTTTCCCTAATTCGAATGGTTTCCTATATCTCCCAAATTAGACCTCTTGGTGGATTTTTCTATCCCTTTAATGCCATATTTTTCATATTTCTGCAATTATGTATGAATTTGTCATACTTTTCATAGAATCTTTCATCATTTGATGTCATAGAGTGCATGGAATCTCCTTTCAAGTGGCACACATTGTCTTCTAGTCTCTTCCTCTTCCATGGGAGTTACTCTCCTTTACTAATTAGAATTCCTTGGCTCATTATATGCTATTTGACACCACATCACCTCCAATAATTTTACATTACCCATGTGTTCGAAGTTGGATGAAGATCATGCCAAGTGTGTGGCAAATCTAGTCACCCAAAGGCTCCACAAGCTTCCAAGTGTCTTCATGAACCATTTCCACCTTATTTTGTAAGAATTTATTTTTTTGTGACCAATTTAAATGTGAATATGGTAAACTAAATTCCTTTTGGTTCCCATAGCCCCTTTATTACAAAATTTATGTCTCCATATCAACCTAGGGAACTAGTAGGTTGGTGAAACATTATTTGCAAGTAGTCTTATTTGAATGGGGAGATGAGAATCCTCCCACCCAATATTCTTGTCCTCAAGCAATGCTAAGTTTTGTTGCTGCAAAAATTTTTCATCTTCCCAAGTGGTATCCTCACTTGGTACTCCTTCCATAGCACCAAGTGCTCTCTTATGGTTCTGCTCCAATTTTCTTTAGCTTCCATTTGAGTAGGGGCACTCATGTACTACAATTTTACGTTTCCAAAAGTAAAGATATTTGGATTTTGCATAATGATATCTCCTATTACATCACCACTTAACACCAAAAGATTAATTAATTCCATCAAAACAAACTTTGCACAAATAGTCCTTACCTCCATATTTTGGAAACATTTTCTGAACTTTCAAACCCCTTTTTTTCTCCTATATAATTCTTTGAAGTTGGCACTGAGTTACAACTTTTCTTTAGCTCCCATTTGAGTTGGAACCACCATGCTTGTTGTTGCACTACTCTAATTACAATCAAGTGTGGGATGAAGTTCCTCCAACATCAAATGGACTAGGCAAGGAGCAAGGAAAATCATGAGTTTCCAAGTGACTCAAGTGAACATCATAGGTGCATCCATGTAGATGTGTATCATCATAATGTAACAAAGGATGCTGCTGCAAATGTAAAGAAGACGACAATCTAGTCATGTCATAATCAAAATGAGAGATAGGAATTTCATACTAATGTGGCACCATAAAAAAATCTTTTGCCCATAATTCATTAGGATGAATGCTACAAAATATGGAAGTGTAGGATGTAGGAGAAAGAACCAACTCACCCAAATGATAAAAAAGTGAAATTTTTTCATCACGTGAAGGATCCATATGGGTAGGAGTATGCACCTCCCTCAAAAATGAAAAACTTTCCTCATAGGTTGGTTCCAAGGTAGTGGAATCATGCAGTTCTTCAAAAACTGTGTAACCATTTTCAAGAGGCAACTCAAGTTCCTATTCCACCACAACAAGTGATTAGATATCATTAAGCTCATCTTCATACATATCAAGAACCTGCAATTTTCCATGTTTCTCATGATCCATCATGTCATGAGAATCCTCCAAGCAATCTACCATATGACAATCTGAAACATAGGAGGAACATCCTCATTATTAATTCAAGTATTCTTCATGTAACCATTCATTAATCTCAACCAATTGGTTTCTATCAAAAAGAAAAGAGATGAAATTACCTTTGGTGTTGCACATTGCTATTTGAATATTCTCCATGTCTTCAAGGAAGGATGGCTCCTCCAATGAAGAAACTTTCCAAAAATAATTGGTCACCAATGTTGGAGTGTCATGGAGTATTCTAAGGGCCTCATGGATATTTCTTTCACTCATATTCAAATACCCTTCAATGAAGGATGGTTCATGTGAGTGAACCTCCTCTTATTTTTTCTTCTTGATTTGATCAACTTCTTGAAGCTCAAGTGGTGATGGGAAAGTTGATCTTGGTTATTCATTATCTGCCACAAGGTCTTCATATTTATGATCATGAGAGATTTTTATTGTAGCACCATTTTAAAATCTGATCTCTTTGTCACCAATATAGAGTTGTGAGCACCCATCATTAGGTACTCCTTCACAGTTCAAGGATCCATCAGTAGATGCTCTTTAATTTGCACAGCCCCCATCAGTAAGGATTGTGTGATTGTCTTCAAACTCCCTATTTATGTTTTTCTCTACAATCACCTTGAGGTAATTGATGCTCCACTTCAGGATTCTTCACTTCTTCCTTTAATGTTGTATCTAGGCTCTTTTCACAAGTGGGCTGATTTTTTCTCCTTTCATGCTCCTCTAAACTTGTGGATTACTGATTGTCCCTTAATGAGTTCTTATTTGTATTACTGTGCCTAAATAAATACAATCAATCATCAAAGTCTTTAAAAATAATGGTCTTAAGTGTCTCTCCATGATGGGAACTACTACTACCCCCTGCTGCCAGCTTACCCCTAAGTTGGCTAACCATCAATTCGAACCCTTGCATAAGCTGCTTGGTCGTATCATCAAATTATGACTTCATGAGTTTATTAAATTCATCCCTATAATATATAACTTCAATAGGTTCCAATACCATTCTATGATACCATTGTAATGTCCCTACTTGGAATTTTGGCAAAAATTACAAGTTGGGCAAATTCAAGCTTAACTAGTCTTTCTTGGTTTGGTTCCCAACACCACCAAACCTTTCCAAATTTATTGTGGAGGGATCCTATGGGATTTAAACCATCCTAAAAGATCTCAAACACTCAATGGTATAATCATAAAACTGATTTGACATGTTATTCAAGTTTGCATAATTTTGGTCAATTTCGAGGTTTGCTAGTCATGACTCTAGGGGGTTCCAACTGACTCCAAATGGTATCAAATTTGTAAAGAAATTATATGGTGAGTCTTATAAAATTCCAATATGACCCATTAGCACTTACAATATGAATTTAGGCTTCCACTACTTGATTTGGGGCAGAGAATAAATGGGGTAAATTTATTAGGAAAATGAGGTCAAATTCCCCCCAACGATGAGAGCCAAATTGTCTTCCCAACTCAAGTATGACCCTCCAAAATTTCAGAAAAGAGTATGGGAATGAATATAATGCATAAGGGTATTTCATTAATCATGGTTATTATCTCTTCAAACTGGTTATAAAGTGCAACATTTAGATAACAACTTTGAATTAAATTGCTCAAGAGAAAAAGGTATTAATAGTTCAATTTTGACTCATGAAAAGTAGATTGAATGGTTTAGATAATGACATGACATATAGATACCATAAAAAAAAATACTAATTTCTGACCCAATAGACTTAAAAATTATATAAAATCCTTCATACAAATATGATATATAACTCTTTTAAAGTGGAAGCCAAATACATGAAAACTAGTCATTCAAGAGCATGGGACTGCAAACCTTTCAACTGGAGTTTCTTGGATTTCGAGATACAGAACATATGGGAATGGAATTACAGAGTCATACGTCACTTATTTATTCCCCATAATCATCAAACTCATATAAAATTCCTCATACAAATATGATATACAACTCTTTCACAATGGAAGCCAAATACATGAAAACTAGTCATTCAAGAGCATGTGAATGCAAGCCTTTCACACTGGAGTTTCTTGGATTTAGAGATACGGAGCATATGTTCATGAAATTATAGAGTTATACATCATTTTTGTCTTCCCCATAATCATAAAATCATATAAATTTCCTTATACAAATTTGATATACAACTCTTTCCAAAATGGAAGCCAAATACATGAAAACTAGTCATTCAAGAGCATGGGAATGCAAGACTTTCACACATGGATCTCGGATATTTCAACTTATAAAGAATATAAAAAATAAGCATGCATATCCATAAATAAAATACCAAATCTTGGACATCAAATATCCTCATCAAAGTGAAAGCACCACTCCAACAAGTGCGCCATCAACATGAGAGTGTGGGGGGATGGAGAAAAAGGAATGAGAGAATAGGAAGATAGATGAGAATTTGACTGTATGTACCTTAATACTAAAAATAAAAAACCTTAATTAAGCTTCAATGATATTTCTGAATGTCCTCTCCATCAACCAACTTGGAAATGAATCCAACTCCCTCGAAATTGGTTCACAAACAGGGAGAGTGAACACTCACCGTGCAATGGACAAACAAAATCTCTCGAAAATGCCAAAGGCCAATTAAAAAATGATAAAAATACAATATCCTTCATCATCAAATCATTTTATTAACTTCATGAGGCCTCCTAAGGTAGAATTTACCTCCATGGGCTTCCTCCAACTCATCTTAGTGGTTTAGTAACTCCTGTGACACTTGTCTTCCTCTTCATGCTCCAATTATTTCCCCAATTCTAATGGTTGCCTCTAACTCCCAATTAGACCTATTGGAGGAGAGGTTGTATATACTGTGCATAAACCGAATTACACGGGGGGAGTATTTAAAAGTTTGTTGTAGAATTTTATAAAGATTGAAATCAATGTCAACAGGTGATATTATTGAAATTATTGTTGTCGTTGATGTCAAAGGAAAGCAAACTATAGATAAAGATTGCAACATGAAGATTACTGGAAATATTGTTTTTGGATGTGCAGTTTGGATACCCTACTTTGAAGGATTTTTTTTTATCTATACAATTAAATCAAATTGAATTATAAATTACATGGTTGGAAATACTGTTTATATACATTTCCAAATGTATATGGAATTTCCTCTAACTCCATAGGAATGAGGAGATATGAAATAATTTGTAAAGACAACCCAACTAGAATGTTAGGTTGGCCCTGCTAGGATATTGTACAATTTTATATTTTTGGCTTATAAAGTGATTGAATACATGTATAAATAAGTGGAACACTCTCATCATTTGATAGTCCATCCAATCAAGAATGGATCTCTAAAAGGTGCACAATTCTAAGGAGAAGATGAATTTTTTGGGTTCTTGAAGATGATTTCTCGGGTTTTATTGAAGTGATTCTAGATTCTTGAAGATGTTTTTGAATAATTCTTAAAGATGTTTTTCAAGGCCTTGTAAAGAGGAGGAGGTGCACCTTGTGAAGATGAAGGGATTCTTTCTTGCAAGTACTTCTTTGGTTAAGGAAGAATGCATGTATTATGATGAATGTGAAACAACCATAGTTAACTTGCACAATGTAGAGTATGTTGTGAAGAGTGTGGCAGAGTGATAGTGGTGAAGTTTGTCTTGTGTAGTGCAGAGTGAAACAATAGTGAATATAGAAACAATGTCACAATAGTGACGTTTGTATTGTGTAGTGCAGAGTGTGACAGAACAAGAGTTTGACAAAGCATAGTTTATGCAGTAGTGAATATTGTCATGTGTAGAGTAGAATGAGATAAAAAAGTTGGTGCATGCAGAGTAGACTGCGCAGAGAAGTGTGCACATAATACAGTGCAAAAAAAAGTGTGTAGAGCATAGTGTGCAAAGAAAAGTATGATAGAACAGAGTGCACAAAGCAGAGTGCACAAAGAAGACTACATAGAGTAGAATGCACAGAGAAGAGTGGGACAGAGAAGAGTATGAAAGGTGAAGTGTTGTACAGTACATCATTATAGAATTTAGGGAGTTGGTGCTTCCTTCTAGTTGGAGCCGAAGAATCTAGGGAATTGGTGCTTCCTTTTAGTTGGTGTTGAAGAATCTAGGGATTTGGTGCTTCCTTTTAGTTGGTGTTGAAGAATCTAGGGAGTTGGTGCTTCCTTCTAGTTGGTGCTAGAGAATCTAGGGAGTTGGTGCCTCCTACAAGTTGGTTCTTGTAAGCTTGGGATATGGTGTCTCCAACAGATAGGTGTCTACAAATAATTGCAACCACTCTTGAGTAAAATCATTTTTTTGAATATATGTGATATCATGGGTTGATCATAATTTGCTATATGTTGATTGTTTTAGAAAGAACATATTTTTGTGGTTTTCTCCCTTATTGTGTTTCCACGTTAAAATCATGTGTCTCTTGTATTGTGCTTTTTTTTACTACTGCTCAATGTGATTGAATGCTAATGTGAATGGTAAATAAGTTTTGAAAGGTTAAAATATGTCCTATACTGATTCACCCACCCCTCTCAGTATAAATGAATATTCCAACTATACTCAAGGTGAAAGTAAATACGTTTTTTAGGTGCATCGACACTTCCAAAACCAATCCTCCAACTAGAGAAACCTTAGATTAAATTGCTCAACTATTCGTTCACATATACTCTCTTTCTCCTCATAATGCCATTTTGATTATTATTGTTACGGAGAAAACTTCCTATGCCTTGGGGTACCACAACAGACAGAGTAACCACAGAAATAAATACTTTCCTATATGCAAGAGAAACCAAATATCTAACACTAAAGGATCTCGAGACATACCTTATTCGGGACGGTTGATGTAGATCCGTGTTGAGCTTTTCCACTCTCGCTTGTATTAACAATTTTCTCTCTCAACATTCAACAAACAAGACAAGCATGCTATATAATCATGTTAGACCTACTCTAGCATATATAATCAATAACATAGAAGCATTTAAAAGAATGCATGGATTCAATACTCATTTAAATACACATTATTGGACAGGAAAAGATATTTCATTAATATAAATCAGAGATTACAATAGTGACAACCTCTGTCAGCATGTCTGTGAATCAGAGAAACTGATTCCTCCACCTGGCCCTCAACCACTTCAATCCTCCATCTCTCGATAGCAAGCTCACAAGCAAAGGCAAGCTTGGGAAGAACACAAAGTGCTCCAAGGGACAAAGGGATGCAGACTCAAGTATAAGCTCTGGAAATAATGGACTATAGTTTTCTTGCTCTTCAATTCCTCTCCCTTCAATGTATCCAAAGGGTTCCTTATATAGTACTTCAATGCGGTAATGAAAGGTCAAATCCAAGTGATCTCAAGGCATATGGAAGGCCAAGAGACAAGTGACTCGGATCCACATCAAGGAAAACTCCAAAACTATTTAGCCTTTTGCACACATCCCGATGTACACAGGTTTGAGGGTCAAATCCGTGTATATACGCGAGAATAGGTTTAAAAGTTGCGTATAGCAAATAATGCATGTTTTTAGGGATGATCTTGGAAACATCAAAGGTACAAAAATGGTCCATGGGGTCTAAAGAGTCTGCAGGGGGACAAGGAAGGCCATAAAGGTGTGATCCACCATGTGCAGTAAAATCAACTGTAACAGATGCCCCCTAATGTGTGAGGTCAGAGGGGTGATACAATGGCCGAAATGCATTATAAGTCAATCCTAGAAGTGGAGTGATGAAGAACCAGGTGGAAGAACCAGCCATCCAACAATATAATACAATGATCAAACTCTGCACATAACTGGAAGTAGATATAGCGATCTCGGATACATAAGAATACAATGGCCATGAATAGGCATGATACAAAATATGACATGTGTGGTCATCGCCACGTACAATATAGATAGATCAAAATCTCCATGATGAAGATACATAATGGATCAAGATCTCCATAATGACTGGAAACATCTGACATACACTGGAATCAAGTCACGAAAGCTGAAATCTCATGAACACTGGCACGCTCAAGGAGGTAGCATATATGAAATGCCACCAATCTGGAAGGTCTTCTACACAATCCACTACGAGTACATGTCCTACTATGTGAATAGAGGTGTCGAGGTTGAACATAGCAGTCCATCGTCTGATTACCGGTCATTGATGTATACCGTTAACAGATGTGAGATCACCCACCGATAATGAAAATGGGAATCAAGGTACTAGAGTGCAAACTAACAAGTGTGAATAAATGTGTTGAGGTCGAACACTTGAGAGGATCCATCGATCAGGGGGCATTGATGTATTCCCAAAACTGTCGATGGCGAGAGAACCTGCCACTAATGACTGCAAGTCTCAAGGCACTCAAAAATGACTCTAGATTCCTATACCAGAATAAATGATCTAAAGTCAATGGGATGAAATCCGTTGGAAGGAGGGCATTAATGCATCCCTCATCATCCAATACGAGGTACTCAGCAAGGTTGTATAATGTGGAAGGACTCGATCATAAAGTGCATGAACCAATATCAATACCGGGAATGGCCGACATGCAAAGTCAAGAGAAGTGAGGAATGGCCGACTCAAGTTTCAACTTCCTTCAAACAAGAGCATAAAGGCGAATGGTGACTGAATGTAGGCAGCGTAGACTCGATATACAAAACTGGGACATCTCTGCGACACAGGAGGCATCGACAGAGGCTCCATAGGGACTGGAAGCTTAACCAATCGATGGAGATAAACTTAGAGAAACAAGTACAGCTCCTAAAGTCAAACTATTAACCCAACCAATGGATGTGATATACAATGCTTTGTTCGAAGGCAACACTACTCGACTGCTGCCAAAGATAACATCTTTTTTTGTTCGGATTTTTGGTTTTTTTATTTTTTTTGGACTTTTTCAAATATTTTGAAAAGCTTAAAAAGAATAAAAGTGATTTATAGTTACAAACTAGGGGGAGATGAGTGTCAATGGGCAAAAAAACTAGTTCCAAGCAGTGGAACATACCTATGCTCAATGCAAGGACACATGTGTAGGATAATGACACTCGGGGGAATGTCCCCTCCCGGTAAAAATGGGGAATCAAGCTGTAAAGGATATATAAAATAGCTCTGCGTGGCTAGACATGAGACAAGCTCGGGCTATATAGCTGATAATCAAAATCAGGGAAGCCGGCATAAGGCTCAATGAGGCAGGAAAAACTCATGATAATGCAATTACAACTTGACATAAGGGAGTCCTGGGGACAAAGGCCAGCAAAAATATCAAGAGCAGTATGAGGCTCTTGCGCAAAGACATGGTGATACTATACAAAGGACTCCCACACCCTAAAGGAAAAAATGTCGGCATGGGCACCAATTGCAAAAAAGGAGCTAACTAGGGCACCCATGTATGGTCAAGCTCTACCATTCACATCATGTCAGTTCTAAAACAACAAGAAGGTTTTGTGACAAGATAGAATGGGTTCGTACCTAAGGTTATAATGAAATGGTCATAAGGTCATGCAAAGCACAAACGGATGTGAAATCTAACCTATATGTCAGTTTAGACATAATACCTGAAAGCGGCACGAACGGGTTAAAACCATGGTCAAAATGGCACTCAAAATGGACTCCTACATCATCAAATTAGTCCAAAATGGTCAGAAACGGTTCAAAACTATAGAAAGGGGGTAAAAAGTTTCAAAAATTTCAAAAATTTTCTACAAATAGTAAAAAAAAAAAAAAAGTACATATCATTTGAAATTTTTACCCATTTGAGCTCAGAACTTTCAACACGAATTCTGGGAGCTTCATCCGGGGAAATTCGACACCGTTTGTTCTAGGTAACTTCTCGTGTCCTCTTCCATATTCATGCAATTTTTTTCAATTTCCATAATCAAATTTGATTTTTAGGCCAGTCTAAATTGGTCGTTTCAGCCCACGCAGATATTAGGGCTTTTTCCACATATAGGGCTGGCTATATGCGGAAAAACCGCCCAAAACCGCGTACATACGCAACTGTTTTGCAAACACTCGCGTATGCGGCCACGCACAAGGTTTTTTAAGGTAAATATTGACCAAAAACTACTTTTAATGTGCACGATGGTTCTATAATGGAGGGAGAGGGAACATGGAGATGTAGAAGAGGCTGTTCGGGGTGCAGATTTAATGGCTCAACAAGCTCTACGTGCATGTGGGCTATACAAGTTTTGGTGTCTTGGCATCCTGAGGGGCAAACCAAGACTCCCGCAGATGCTAGTAGACTACTGGGATCCAGACTCAGATTCTTTTCATATCGACGGGATGTCCTTCACTATAGAGGTGGAGGACATATATTTCATTGCAGGATTGTCCCGACAGGGAGAGGTGGTGAACCTATGCTCTCATGGGATCAGAGGCGGCCTCACCATTGATGAGTACATTGCAGTATACTAGTTTTTGGACACAAAAAAGGTTGGGAGTCAAATCCCAACAAACTCCATCCAAGTACTAGGACTGGAGGCCATACTATTGGCACTTGGCAGGATAGCTAGTCTAGCATCACTCCACTAGGCCTCACGGCCATTGATGTTCTATGCAGTGGAGTGCATCAGACCCATAGTGTACGACTAGAGCACTGTGTTGTTGAGTAACATGAAGCAGCAGCTCAATGACTGCAAGATGGGCAGGGTGCGAAACTTCGGTTTTGGCAGCATACTGAGCACGTTCTTCTTTGAGCGTGTACCGAGGCTAAGCCCTAGAGTTGACGTTCCTCCTCACAGGGTTCGAGATATAGCCCAACAACATTGGGTAGATGCCATGCACAAACTGGGTGGAGGTAGGGTGTCTAACCCCTACCCAGCTGACTTCTTTCCATGGTGGCGGCGGCAGATTGTTGCCATCGATGATTATCCCTATGCAGGAATAGATTTCCAGGGAGATCCAGACATGCCCCTACCACCAAGAGCATCATACAGTGATATAGGTAACGAATCCCAAACCCTCTTTTTAAAGTTTTTGTAATTATTAAATTTTTTGTGTTTTTCAATATATTGACTCAAAAGACATGTTTTGGTGTGACAACACATAGTAACAATCTGTCATGTGTATGCAGATGTTGGACCATGGCGGCCTGATGGTTTCCCTCGTCATAGACGAAGGGGAAGAGGAGATGATATCATGGGTGTGGATGCGGAGCGGAGGCTCCAGAGCATCCACACAAAATTTGTATGCTTGACACATAGGGTACCCATGGCTCAAGCCAAGGACTTTCCTGAGGCCATGCAGCGTCAGGTGGTTGGTGTACCATGAGCATGGGTTCGGTTATTCCGACGACTAGCTAGAGCCGTGGTGTGCTACCACGATCAGAACCCCCCTCCTCCTCCACAGTCTTAGAGACCTGAGAGTGCTTCATTTTTGTACTACCGTGTATTATATTTTGGTGGCTCGAAAGCCCCATTTTTGTATTATGACACTTATGTATTATGACGTCGCATTTTGGATGTTTAATGAAAAATTTGTATGATGATCAATTTCATTTATTTACATGTGTGTAAAAATGTATGTTTGTGATATGCTTATGTTCTATGAAACAAATGCCAATCTAACACATAGTTAGCATATGAGTCAGCAACTGGATTAAAAATTATTGAAACATGTATGTATGTTATGTTGTCAAATTGTCGTTCTAACAATCTCACACGTAAGAATCTTCGTAATAATGTCGGATCCCTAATACGATACAAGCCATTAAGTTGTGACACTACTAACTACGAATCAAGAGGTACCTCAAGAGAGAGAACACCATGTGAAATGGCATCCCGCAATAGCTCGATAACGGCACTATACTCAGCAACATTGTTCAAAGAAGGCCGTAAACATATGCCTCCTGAAGACAATACCTGACCCGTAGGAGTATAAATCACCCAAGCAGCAAAGGCTGAGTGTTGAGTGTGGCAGCTAGCACCATCAGCAAATCCTATGTAAGTGGAAGACTCCATTGACATCTACCATAAGAAACGAAAGCTAATCAACAAACCCGATCACCATAAGAAAACATAACTATGCAAAAAACTATACAATAATATACCATAATCAGCCCTGGCTGAAGGTCATGCATAGTATTTTTTAAGATAGAGCCCATTTCTAGGCTCCGCCAAGGCCGTCCCTTCATAATCCACCAGCTTATAGGTGCCCTTCTCTAACACACGTTTAACTACGTAAGGACCATGCCACATGGGATTAAATTTCCCTACCCCCAAGGGTTCTTTAGCTTGATCCCACAAAAGGACCAAATCACCTTCACTAAACCTCCTTGGACGCACAGACTTATCATATTGTACATTAACGTGACGCTTATTTACTTCTAGAGCCACTAAGGCATCTCAGCGCTGCTCATCAAGCTACTCTAAGTGGACCAAACGTTCCTCCAATGCGGAAGTGTCTGGTAAAAGCTCTATAGCTAGCTTCAATGAAGGGATTTCGCATTCAACCGGCAAGACAGACTCCACTGCATGTACGAGCTGATATGGAGAAAAACCGATGGCAATCTTAACCACGATCCTATAGGCCCACAAAGCAGGATATAACATGATATGCCAATTCGTCTTGCTCTGTGAGATGGTTTGTTGGAGAATGGACTTAAGTGATTTGTTCACTACTTCAACTTGTCCATTCGCCTGAGGGTAATAAGAAGAGGAGTGCTCCTGCATATACCCTAATTTCGAGGCCAACTCTTCCATCATTCTATTATGAAAGTGCCTACCATGGTCAGTGACAAGCTCTTTCGGAATGTCGAACCCAGTAATGATTTGGTTGAATACAAAATGCGCAACTGTCTCACCGTCGGATTTAACCATGGGCATAGCCTCAACCCATTTTGTGAAATAATTAACAGCCACTATAATATGATGATGCCCCCCAACCAAAGCTGGGTTGCAATCCATGAAGTCAAGCCCCCACTTGGTGAAGGGACCGGTGGTGATAATATGATGTAACGGGGCAAGATGTGACCGCATATTGCGTGCAAACACCTGGCAAGGGTGACACTTCTTGACCGCATTGACACAATCTTTGAAGATCGACGGCTAAAAATATCCCGCTCTCACGATTTATTGGGCTGTAGAAAGCCCAGATAAATGATCACCACACGCCCCTCTGTTGCAATCATTCGGCACAACCTCAGCTTCCTCATGGGTTAAACAACGATGTAAAATGGAATCTACCCCACGGCGATACAAAGTGTTATCCACTATAAGGTAGTTCTTAGATACGTGACATAATCGTTGTCGCTCATCCTGTGAAAGGTGAGTAGGGACCTTCAACGTTTGTAAATATATGATGATATCCCCATACCATGGATCCAAAGTTGAGATAAGGAAAATATGCTCATCGAAAAACGTATCCTCATAAACCTCCTCCTTGTCCTCCCTTGGGAAATCAGAAATGAGCTCCGCAAAAATCAACGATTTCTTCGATTTCTCCGAAACAAACTCGAGATCGAATTCTTGAAAAATAGCAATCCACTTATTATACTTTCCCCCGATCATCCTTCTAGTGAGGATGAACTGAAATGGATTGACATGAGCTTTCACCAAGGTCTGGCGAAGGAGAATGTAGTGTCTCAATCTCTGAACCGCATGAACAGTGGCTATGGCAAGTTTCTCCACATGGGAATAACGGATTTCCACATCTATAAGGTTCCGGCTCAAATAATATATGACATGTTCATGGATCTCCTCATCCTTCTGAACCAAAACCATACCAATCGTCTCCATGGACGCGATCACATAAATCAAAAGGTCACGGCTATAGTCAGGTGGACTAAGCACGGGGGCCGATGCTAAGGCTTGCTTAAGAGCATCAAAGGACTCCTGGGATCGCTCATCCCAGTGAAAGGTAGTGTCCTTGTTTAAAAGACGCATAAATCCTTTAGTCAAATTGGCAAAGTTAACCACGAATCTCCGTAAGAAATTTGCTATGCCTTGCAAACATTGAAGATGTCTAATATTTCGCGGGGGATACAATTGAGGTATTGCCTCAACCTTTAAGGGGTCGACTCTTATACCCTCCTTGGAAACAATGAACCCTAGCAAGCGACTAGACTTCACGCAAAAGATGCACTTATGAGGATTTAACCTAACCAGGTAGTGACGGCATCTTTCAAATACTAATCTCAAATGGTATGGATGATGCACTCTCAGTCGAGAATGAGCAGCAAGGTCATTCAAAAAACTTCAATAATCGATTTGAGATCGTGAAAAATCAAGGTCATATCCCGCTGAAATGTGGCTCCAAAATTTTTAAGACCGAAAGGCATCTTCCGATATGCAAACGTACCCCAAGGACAAATAAATGCAGTTTTGTGTTGATCCCCGGGTTTGATCTGAATCTGATTATATCCGGAAAAGCTGTCCATAAAGGAAAATACCTCGCTTCCCACACACTCATCCAAAATTTGATCAATAAATGGTGTGGGAAAATTATCCTTAGAACAAGCACGATTTAAATCACAGAAATCAGTGCATATACGGATCGTTCCCTGCTTCTTATCAACCGAAACAAGGTTTGAAACCCACTCCATCAAGGGAACGGGATAGATAAAACCGGATTTTAACAGCTTTTCTATCTCATCCTTAATCGTGGGTGCTTTTCTAGGATTCACCGCACGCAAACGTTGTTGAACGGGCTTCGCATTCAGATAGGTATTAATTTCATGTTCGACAATATGAGGGTCGATACTTGGCATTTCCTCAGATGACCAAGCAAAGATTTCACGAAACTCTTTGAATAGCTCGGTATACTCCTTAATCTCATCAGGGGAACAGTCAGCCCCAATGTAGACATTCTCAATCTTGCCAGGATCGTGAGAGATATTGATAGGAATAGTAGGTGATATATTCGCCATGTTCCCATCAGCCATCTGACCAGGAGAGCTCAATGGAATCACGGGACTACCAATCTTCTCCCTAAGAATCTCCCTAAAGTCCTCATGCTCCAAACGGTCAAGCTCGAGAAGAAAATAGGATCTATGATGTAACTCTTCCCAAGGTGGCTCAACCCCGGACATGGCCTCAATAATGGCTTCATCTGATGGAAAAACACCATCAAGGCAATCATGTGCATGAGAGGACTCAACTACCCATGTAGGCAGCACATACATTCCTCCTCCTCCATCCGCGAAGAGGAAGGACTAGGCTCTGCAACACAATCAAGATTCACTTGATATGCTATCATTGTTGCAGGCAACGACACGTCCATTTCGATAGGTCCATTCGAAGGACTCGGTGAAGGAAGAATCCAAGGATCTTCCATATGAGTAGTGCGAAAAGACACCGAATTCAATGAAGATGAAGCCCCACCGAAACTAGATTTGATCATAAGAATAGGTGCAAGACAACTAAAGGTCTCCATAAGGGATGGATACATACCTACACCCACACTCCCAGTTGTCGGCTGAGAATGATCGATAATCGGGATAGAAGCTCTCGATGATGCATTAACACTAGAATTTTTGAATGATGTATGATCAATCATAACAATCTTCCCATTAAATGGAAATCATACTACTCGAAATAGAGAAGATGCTACGGCTTGCATACTATATATCCAATTCTGACTCAGTAAAATATTGTAATCAAGGGACGCATCAACCACCTCGACCTCGATCGTGACTGTCTTCCCTCCCAAACGGACCTTAAGAGAAGGAAGAATTTTGTGCAGCCGAAACCATCTACCATCAAAGGAAGTCAACATGTTAGCGGATTGAGACAACTTAGGAGAACCCAAACCCTTCCAGCACAACAAAGACATCACGGAAGCAGCAGCGCCTTCGTCAATCACAGTGCGTTTGAAGGTCATGTTAAGACACTCTACATCAATCAAGAGAGACACGTAGTAAGGCAAGCGAGGCTGTAGTCCCATGTTTTCAAATTTGATGATGGAAGAAGAGCTATCATCATTCACCCCAAGAGCAAAAGGCAAAGCTTTCCTTTGCGTAGGACAAATCTGAAGTACTTCAAGCGCAGACATTGCACAAGGAGTTTGGCCCAAATCCTTGACAACAGAATAGTTTTGGGTGGCTTGGGCATTAGGATTGTGCCCCGAACGCTTTGGGACTCCCTTAGGAATCCGAGGTGAAATCTCAGGTTTATCCATACGGTTTTCAATACGCAAAGGGCTCTTGGTTGGAGTGGGTTCCTTCCCAAGGTCCAGTTGTGATGAACCATAGTCTTTCGCACGAGTCACAACCTTAGTAGCACGCACCATGTTCATGTAACCATGACTAGTACTGGCTTCCGGTGGATTTTGATCTCCACTTGACGCACAATGAGGATCATGGGTCCTCAAGTTCATATTTTGATTATGGGGTAAAGGATTGGTCAGCACAGTTGGGCCCTGTGCTATGAACCTTGAGGCATCTTCCATATGAGGGCATAAGTGAGTGAGGTGGTCGTCCTTACACAATTTGCAAGGAAACTTAACCTTACATTTAGACTGCTTGTCCCCCCCAGCATTACTGGCGTTCTTGTCATTAAAATTGGAATTTTCATTCTTGTTCCCACCCTTACGATTGTTTTTACCCTTTTGTCGTATTCCTTCCGGGCTGCTGGTTGCCCTTCTGGTCCGACGATTGCACGAAAAGCACACTCACCGTTTGGGTGGGTTAAGACGAAGCAGTGGCTTGTCCCAAACTGGATTGATTAATAGACAATTGAATCACTTGTTTCACAACCAAATCCACAAGTGTGATACTTGTACAACCCACAATGCCATCGGCATGTGGTCCAGGCTTGATCTTGGGATCGAAACTAGAACGTGGAGCATTAGGGATGATCTCATATAACAGTCCGGATTGAGCATAAATCAAATCCAATTCATGTGCCCTAAAAATTGCTTGTTCCTCGTTCTAGACTCTGAATGTAGAAACATCCTTCGCGATGTAAGGTAGCAACGATTTAAGGAACCACTCAAGGAGAAACTCTGGTGCTATGAAAGCTTTAATCAACCTCTTCCATTTACACCACTCTTGGATATGGTCCGAGATATGTGTGGTTTTGTCTTGTCGACAAGAGTTCTGTACCAACATCGTAACGCATGGGTAGCTGGAAGTGATTGAGGAAAGTCATAGCAAGGTCATCGAACAAAACGAATGCCCCCCTCGGTAACTCTATGTACCATTTCGCTGCAGGCCCGGTGAGGGTGCATTGAAATAGTATTAAACGGATTGAGTCATCGTGTAAGGAATTGGAAGAGCACCAAAGGTGAAAGGTAGTGACATGTTCACTAGGATATTCTCCTTCTTTTTCCTCGAGTTTGGGAATGTCCGAGGGAAGCTTGTTAGAGACAGTCGGCCAAGTCGGATCATGAGATACCGGATCGTTCATTAGTCTCGACAAGTCAGGTAAATTTAACATTGAGAGGAAAGGGAGCCTAGGTTGAGCCGGTCTATGCCACGCTCCCTGATAGTTTTGGTTCATATAAGGCTGACTACTGTAAATACCATGGCCTTGGCCATAGTATCCTCCTCCCGTATGACCCGTGTAGGGTTTCATGGAAGCATTATGATGTGGTGTACCTTGACTATGCGGTGCTACAAAGCCATAATTAGAGGAGCAAGTGGGTTGTTGATACCCGTACCCATAAGGTTGATAGCTCTGTCCATACTGCGGTCCATAAGATTGTCCATGAGAAGATCCATAAGATGTCCCATGGGATGTCCCGTGAGAAGGTCCATAAGTAGGCATATGGGGAACTCCTTGTGATGGACCATAAGACGATCCAGAAACGGGAATATGAACTCCCAAGACAATAGGAGATACTTGACTCTGAGATACTACTGTGTGAGCAGTCGCAGTACGAACATGACTAGTAGCAACATTCCGACCCGAAGGACCACGTGAATGAGGGGGAGGAAGGGTTGTCAAAAATGCATTCGAAGGAGTAGAAATTGAGGACGAAGGGACATGTGAAGGGATGTAAGTGGTATTCCCTATGGTCACTCGTCTCGGTTATGGTATCCGCATATGACTACTAACACTAGGTCTAGGACAAACATGTAAGGTAGCTTCCACCACCGGGATGGAAGGTGCAATGTGACTAGTGCTCCCAAATCTCTCCGAACGGAAAGGAACAGGAGTGCCCCCAGGCGTAGTGCTAGGTTCAATTTCCGACTCAACATGATGTGCCGGATTATGTGCAGGGATATCAGGCATGCCATAATGAACATGACTAGTGCTTGTGGGTTCATGATGAGTCTCGTCGCCCAAAAACCAATACCGACGACCTATGAATGAGGGATCATAACCAGAATGTGAAAGTATTTCTAGTGAAGGATCATATATAGGAGTAGGATCTTCCTCCCCAACCTCTTGAGGTGGAGAAGACATCTCAGTAATCTCATCCTCGCGAGCTCCCATCGTGTGCAAATCAATGTGAGAAGTAGTCCGCCCAGACTGTCTATTTCTCTCTCCTAAAGGAAGAGGAGATGTGGAAGGCGGAAGTCCTACTAAACGACGAGAATGGCGAAGCACCACACCTGAATCCACAATGAATCAAAAAATGAAAAAGACTCTTTCTAATTACCCAAACCCTAGGCAAACTAGCATGCACAGAGCATACACCTATACAATGTAAAGACAAATCACAAGCAAACAAGGGTAGGATATGTGAGCTCCCGAATGAAGCAGGTATGTCTCGCCTAGGAGAGGCTTGAGACTCCCATACACAACAAGCGGAGGATCATAACCAACTATAGTGGCCCTCGGCTTCAACACATATAGCGACTATGATGTCCGACCCCTACCTGACCAGGACACCTGCAGAATAATCTCTATGAAGTACCCCCTCGATAACCTAGGTAAGACAACTAAGGTCACCTCAATATAATCAATGCTCAAGCAGACAGTCGCAGGCGGGATTGACCATATGGGCAGGGCAGCATAGCCCGAAACTCCTGAAAGAGTCCCCAGATACGAATACAATCCCGAAAATATCTCCGGTGCTACTCAGTTATGACTAGGGGTCATCCCTATCATTAACCGCTCACACTGCCTCGTGCTTAACTCCCTTGTAAGAGGAGGATCCTGAGAAACACTAATTATACCAAGGAATTTCACACTCTTACCTGGACAGACACATACATGTTTTGTTTAGTGGTCTTGGAGAATTTACTCACAATGAACTATTCCAAGACCCTAAAACCTAATCTTGTTGGTGCACCCTATAAAAGAAAAGAGTGTAATTCATTTTATTATGCGTTGATTTTAATTGGCTTATTACTCAAAAGGGCAAATGATCATGCAACTAATGGTGTTATGATGCAACAAGAAGTAAAATGCACACCTAACAATCAATGCAAATGCACCGTGTTGAATGAAAAACGAGGTATGCTACTACGTGAAATGAAAAAAATTTCTTCAAATGAAAATGCAATCGTTCCTATATGAAAATTTGACTAATACTTCTCCAAGCAAACCTAGTGCAAGTACATTGCAAAATGCAAAATGCAATAATGCATAATGATGCAAAAAAGCAAATATTTTTGTATTTTTTGAATTAAAATGAGATAATAAAGAAAAAGAATGACTCTACCAACCCTAGACTTTGCAAGCACTATCAAACAGCACCCATGCAAAGTACTAAGGTAAAAGATACCTAATGCACTAATCCCAAAACAAAAAATAGAAAATGCAACGACAACAACATTCTTAAAAAAACCAAACTAAAAAGTGTCTCTGGTCAGAAACAGAGGTGTATACAGACTCTATAAGCATCCAAGAAGACTCAACAATCATCAAAACTCACCCAGGAACACTTAATCTTCCCCACAAAGGAAAAACTCGAGGCATACGCGACTCTGTGCAGAAAACCCGCGTATGTACGTGGATATGCCAATAAAAACCGTGTGTACACGCGACTGTGAAGACAAAACTCGCGTACAGGAAGAAAAAGAGATAAAAAAGAAGGCAAACAGACAAGCTGAGACAAAATTTACTCCTATCAGACACTACCAAGAAAACATGCCCCAAGACCCAACTCAGAAACACATAAATCAGAGCAATTCAAGAACATTGAATGCTGATAAAAACCCCCAAAGGAAATGACTAGGAACTCCCCAGTATGGTCACCAATTCTGTTACGGAGAAAAATTCCTATGGCTTGGGGTACCACAACGGACAGAGTAACCGCAGAAATCAATCCTTTCCTATATGCAAGAGAAACCAAATATCTAACACTAAAGGATCTCAAAACATACCCTATTCCGAATGGTTGATGTAGATCCCCGTTGAGCTTTTCCACTCTCGCTTATATTGACAATTTGCTCTCTCAACATTCAACAAACAAGACAAGCATGCTATATAATCACGTTAGACCTACTCTAGCATATATAATCAATAACATATAAGCATTTAAAAGCATCCATGGATTCAATACTCATTTAAATACACATTATTGGACAAGAAAATATATTTCTATTAATATAAATTAGAGATTACAATAGTGACAACCTCTGTTGGCATGTCTGCGAATCGGAGAAACTGAGTACTCCACCTAGGCCTCCACTACTTCAATCCTCCATCTCTCGATAACAAGCTCACAAGAAAAGGCAAGCTTGGGAAGAACACAAAGTGCTCCAAGGGACAAAGGGATGCAGACTCAAGTATAAGCTCCGGCAACAATGGACTATAGTTTTCTTGCTCTTCAATTCCTCTCCCTTCAATGTATCCAAAGGGTTCCTTATATAGTACTTCAATGGGGTACTGAAAGGTCAAATCCGAGCGATCTCAAGGCATATGGAAGGCCAAGAGACAAGTGACTCGGATCCACATCAAGGAAAACTCCAAAATTATTTGGCCTTTTGCACACATCTCGATGTACGTGGGTTTGAGGGTCAAATTCGTGTATATACGCGAGAAAAGGTTTAAAAGTCGTGTATAGAAAATAATGCATGTTTTTAGGGATGATCTTGGAAACATCAAAGGTACAAAAATGTTCCATGGGGTCTAAAGAGTCTGCAGAGGGACAGGGAAGGCCATAAAGGTGTGATCCACCATGTGTGGTAAAATCAGTTGTAACAATTATAGTAAGAACATAAATGAATAAAATAGATACCCTCTCTCTCCAAATGGGAATATATTTTGTAGATGGGAAATGAACATAGATTATTGAATATATTGGTGACTTAAATATTATATCAACAAATGGATAGTAGTCCATGCCCAAATAAGGGAAATTTCCAATAGATAGAAGTTAAACAACTAGAGCAATGTAAAATCATGAAACTACTCAATGATGGCATTTGCGAATGTTGCAATGTATAAAAGGCACATGAAATGATCATGTCTCGGTGACGACTATCGTCGATCGAGCATCAATCGACCATCTCCAAAGAAATCAAAATCATGCAAGAAAAGTACTACACAAAAGTGCAGTCGAAGATATACATCTGTATGATGTGCTCAAGCATATTTTCAAATGATTCCATGACCAATCATCAATCCAACCACAATCTATCTGAGTAGTCGGAACTGGTCCTCTATTCAGTCTTTCACGTATTTTCTGCAAAGTTCTAAAATAATAGATGCCACCTTTCCAAGAATTTTGATTCCTAGGAAAATTCCTCTGATTCTTTTGATGAGGATGTCTGTATGGAACAAATTTATGTTCTGATAGATCAGGGGATGCAATCTCAGGTTATGGATCATCGACATGATCAGAACAACCCTCCATATCAATAGTTATTTTGTTTACAACAACATTCTCAATTTTTGGCACATCAAAGACAATCAACCCAACAACACATTCATCAACAGGTTGTTCTTCAGTTTGGATTCCTCCAGCAACAAGCAACACTTTCCTAGTGTCAAAAAAATTGGAAGTAGCACCACTATATCCAAGACTAGCAACAACAATAAGAAATAGGAACAATAATACCTTGCCCATTCTTTCCAAGTCCCCTCCGGTATACCCCATTTTTCTCAGCATTTGCGACATAATACATGTAGTATGTTTTTCAAATATAGGAGAAACAACATCTTTAGGATCCAACGAAACAGTTAATTTACAAATAATTGGGCTACAAGCAAGAGCATCAAAAATGGAATAAGTAATGGGTGAGCATGTCATCTTAATGATAGTAGTCAACTACTCAACAGTCGGGATCGCCAGAGTCTTCTTCTTAACAATTTGTTCAATAAGTTTCTGCTCAACAATTTGCAGTCTACACATCTCCAGTTCAAGACTATGCTTGCAATCCTGCAATAGTCTCATCCTTTTCAGTCAGCTGCAGCAAGAGAGCATCATAATTTTCTTTTAAAGTTTGATATCCATCAAACAAACGATTGTTATCTTCTTGAAGAGGAACAACTTATTCATGAATCTCATCGACAAAGGCATACAAATGGGAAACCTCATCAATTATTTGGACATTCTCTGCTTCCAGTCTACCAATATTTTTCTTCAATCCATCAATCACGAGAGAGGGATTTCACCTACTTCCAAGTCATCAACCAAATATGAACTATCTTCAAATTATTTCTCCAAATGATGGAAACTGCTTCCCATGGTATTTTCTAGCACATAAACCTTTCGAGATCTCTCATCAAACCGTTGCAAAACATTGGTTTCAAAAAGGGAAGCCTCTTCTTCATAACGAGTAAGGGATATCGTAAATTCATTTTCAAACATTGATTTTTAGTTTGCAACTCTACAATGACATTGTGCAATTCTTCTACTTTTTAACAAAGGCGGTTATGAGATTCTTCTAAGGCTATGGCCTTCTTTTCCTAAATCTCCTAAAGTTTCTAGAAAACCAGAGCTTCATCTTTATCACTCATACCCATCCTAAATAGGATTTCAATGCACAGTCAAGACATGACTATCTCAATTTGCACTAGTCGACTTATACCAATTTGACCATCTGTCAGTCGACCAAATACCAAATCGTCGACAACTCAATAAGTTGATTACCCAAAGGAAACCAAGCCAAGTGTAGTCGACAATCGATGCTCAATCGACGACCTTTAGAAATTTATGCAGGTCAATAGCTCTAGGATGCAAGTCTTCCATCCGATCGATTTACCATTCGGTCGTCCATATGACAAGATCATTTCCAGTAGAAAAATTATCGTCGGCTAATATTTTGTCGACCAAAGCAATGCTCTACCAAAAAATAAATCTAAGGCATCATATGTCTGGACTCTGGAGAAATAACACTTAATACATTTCCAGAATTCGTCATATAGAGCACACCATTATTCACCATCCTCTTGATGGTTACATCTTCACGCCCATAGAAAGGAATTGATCCTGAAATACCCATAAAATTCAAATCACACCAAAGTTAGGGTGTGACGGCTAAATCTAGTGATTCACCATTCTCCTCGACCCAAAATGTAGCTTATCATACCACAGACAAAACTCTTCTAATTCTACAAAATATAGATCACGAACACCATCGATTTCTGATACCATGTTAGAGCATACATTAAACAGTAAAAAGAGAAAAGAGATTCCTAGAAAATGGTGGTGTCAAAAGACACCTTTGCACTTAAGCACGAGATCGATGATCCACAATGTGATGAGCATCATGATCAGCTGTGATGATAGACCAGCCAAAAAGGATGTCTATAAATAGGTTCGGGTGTGATCCCAACCCAACAATCATAGGACCAAAGTACATAAAAGGTGGATTAAAAAACCAAAGGTAGTTATGATTTTCCATAGATCGTGGGTTAAAGGACCCAAAGTGGACATATTTTAGTCGGTGGTCGACACCCTCCAACAGTCAACTCCCTCAGTTGCCATCTCCCTCCAATGATCAGCTCCTGCAATGGTCAACTCCCGCAATGGTCGGCTCCAACATATGACAAGATGGGGTTACTAAAGAACCAAAGGTTCCAACATGTGCAATTCCACCCAATAATTGACCAAAGAACTGGATCACCGATTGAGAGGGATAATTCCACTTACCCTTATTGAAGGTGAGTTAGTGAATTCTAGAAGACTAAAAATGTACTAAAACCAAACCCACCAAAATCATAGTTCACCGACTGAAAACCACCACGGGATCTTGAAAACAAACTCCACTGTGAAATTCTTCAAAAAGAAAACCACAATAACCTTCCTCCATCGAAATTATCCCACCTTCGCATCAAAACTCCATTAAATCTAGTAATACCCCATTTTTCACCCCTAAAATGTTTTAAATCATATTATGTAAAATGATGTAAATATGACAACAAGAATTTCTAGTGGTGAAGAACTCAAGGCCAAGGCCCAACTAGTGAATGTCTAGACATGTATGACGTAAATATTTCTATATGGGCCATGAGGTTGGATTATCATGATGATATAAAGCTATGTAAAACTATTTATGTTGGAAAATAATAAAATAGCCCAAGATGGTTGTGTAAAGAGCATTATAGGGGCTATGGTTCCACTGGAGGGGAACAGGAAAGGGGGGCTATGGGAGACTATATCCTCTTTTTACAGGTGTTAGTCTTAGAAATCATCCATTTTTTTCCATGTGACTTAAATAATCCATTTACTTCCTTTGACTTATCAAATCCAATCATTGAATACATGTGTGAGGTTGGTGGGAAAGTCTTCTCATGAAGTTATGGAAGCATGGGATTAATGTACTTTTTAAGAAAATTGTTTGTGTCCTTCATTCTATGGTCAAAAGTAATATCAAATATATTTTCACCAATCTGATCATCTCCAATGGAGTATGTCACTCATTTGGAAAACAAAATTCATACACTATAGTTTTCATGTTCTTTCCATATTGGCAATTACCATACCGAGAAATTGACTAGAATTAGCTATGTGAAGAGGAAATTTGTATATAGAGTGAAGAGAATGGTTGTAAGTGATCACAGAGGATAGGAAACATAGGAAACCTTCACCCACTATATATTTATTGCTCTTGCATCCTTGAGAATCCATGAATTGATTTTATAGGTTATTCTCAGAATGCATACAACATGTTATACTCTTTCTGCACACACTAAGGAGCATTGTAAGGGTTGGGTACTCTGAGGCACTATTGAGCAAATAAAGAGTGAGCCTTCCTTGTGTTGTTTGGGTTAGTGGAAGAAAGTCCCATGACTGGGATGACTAAGTGAGATTCATGTAGTGCTTTGTGGTGAGAATATTGGCTAAGTATGAGAGAAAATGGGTTGGGATAAGAGTGAGTGAATCTTGTTGATGTTTCCTTTGCCTTGGTGGCCTCAAAACCTGGATTGAGGATAATTTGATACCCATGGTGCTAGATTAATAAAAAAATGCAATAGATTCAATGAAAGATCCAACTAGTCTAAACTCTTATGGAAAACATCGATTAAAATAGTAAATCAAAAGCAAGAAATAAGGAAGACAAGAGATTTACATGGTAAAACCCCAATACAGGGAAACATCCATGGAAGATGGTATTCTATTTCTAAACCAAACTCTCCATTATTACAATGCTTGAGCTATCCACATATGCGCGTATCACATTACATTACAATTGGGCCTCCTTCACACTTATTATATAGGGTAGAGGGAGAGGAGAACATATCCCATGATAAATGTATGATAAGCTCATTTTAAAGGTTTGTTAGTTGTTAAAGAATAAAATGGCCTAATAGTCTAAGTATGAATTCTTGTGTTTAGAAACTGCCCTAGGCTTGTACAACTATAAATGAGACCATTAAACAATCATTAATCACATTCTCACATTCCCCCTTAATGATGACTAGAGGGCTAGAACGCACTTGGAAGAAGATGTAATTATTCTAACATTCCCCCTTGATGACAACTTCCCACATCCACAATAAATTGTGAAGATAGAGAAACTTTTCCTCTGTCATGGATTTGGTGAAGATATCAGTAACTTGTTCAATGGGACAATACTCCAAACAAAGAACACCATCAACAATCATATCCCAAATGTAATGAGTATCAAGGTCATTGTGTTTGGGTTTGGAGTGGTATATTGGATTATAAACAAGTTTAATAGAACTTTGTTTATAACATATTAGCTTAGTAAGAGCATTATGAACCAATCCAAGCTTAGTAAGGACATGTTAGATCCACATTGCTTATTTTTTTGCTTCCTTAGCTGCCCTATACTCTGCTTCATAAGAAGAAAAATAAAGTGTTCTCAATTTCTTTTTGGACCATGAAATTGGACATGAACAAAGTTGAAAGATATATACTATAGTAGACCTCATGTCATTCATATTTCCTCCCCAATCAGTTTCGATGTAACCAAGAAGTGAAACAGAATCCCTACTAGAATAGAAAACACCACAATGTAGAGTTCCTTGAATATATACGAGGATCCTTTTTGTTTATTTCCAATGGCTATCATGAGGTTTTTTCATAAACTTGGAGATCATTCTAACAACAAAAGAGATATCAGACTTGATATATCATATAGATCAAATTTCCAACATGTTGATGATAGAGTGTGGCATCAATAAGGGGAGTGTCATAATCAACAATTAATTTCATTCTTGATTGAAATGGCATTGGTGAATGCTTACAATCACTCATGTCAAACTAAGATAAAAAAATACAAAGCATATTTAGGTTGATAAAGGAAGATCCCATCAACCATGTTCCAGAGATGAAGACCTGGAAAATAATGCAAGTTTATCATTTCAAAACGTTGCTTAAGATCATTCTTCAATTCATGGACTAAGGAAATACGTTTCCTGTGAGGATTTGATGATCCACATAAAGAACACCAATTATGACATAATATTCAAATACTATAACATATAGGTTTAGATCAAACTAACACCGCCTAAAACCACCCTTCAAGAAATGAGTATCAATTTTCTCATACCAAGACCTAGGTGCATGTTTAATACCATACAAAGACTTGTTCAACTCGCATACCAAACTTGAATTTTCGGAGGTAATAAAATCATGCGGTTGTTGCATATAAATTTCTTCATGAAGATCACCATTTAAAAAAACACTCTTGACATCCAATTGGTGAATTTCCTGTTAAAAGGATGCAACAAGATAAATGATGGTTCTTATGGTGTTCATTTTAGCAAGGGGAGAAAAGGTCTTAGTGTCATCTATACCTTCTTTTTGAAGAAATCCTTGGCAACTAACATAGCCTTATGCTTTTCAATTTGTCCTTTTGCAGTGAACTTTGTTTTATAAACCCATTTGCAACAAGGAGCAAGTGGAACACGGGTATAAGTATTATTCTTCATAAAAGAGTCATATCCAACAACCATTTCTTTCTTCCAATTTATTCCATTTTTTCATCAAGGACGAGCCCAACATTCACAACCAAATACCTTGAAATTGCTAACGTCTAGTTTCCTTCCACTCCACTTTTCTTCAGGAGTAACCTGCAAAACTGCTTTGGAGGAACCCTATTCAAAATATGGTTAGCACAACAAACAACTTCAACTCCAAAAAAAAATTGTTGGCCTTTTGAATATAACATACAACTATCCATTTCAATAAGGTTCTATCTTTCCTTTTGACAACCCCGTTTTATTAAGGTGTGTAAGGAACTGTCCTTTGATGTTGAATTGCATGCTTTGATAAATATGTTGTCAATTCATTCTTAGTGTATTTCCCCACATTATTAGCTCTTAGAGTCTTGATGCATTTAAAAAATTCTTTATCAACTAGGGCTTTACATTCTTGAAATACAACAAATGCCTCACTTTTATGCTTCAAGATATACACCCAAATTTTCTTACTATAATTATCAATGAAAGTAATGAAATAAAAAACAATTGATAATGAAGGAGTCTCTAGAGGACCAAAAATGTAACTATGAACTAGATGCATCTGCCCTTGGGCATGCCAAGTTTTATCCTTTTCAAAATAATCTTCACAGACACCCTTAGTGGAAAACATTGGAGGTAAGCCAAGTACCATCTTAAACAACAATTGTGTTTTCCATTGTTCAAATGGTTGAATCTTTCATGCCACAACTTACTATGCTCATCAACATGTGCAACATATGAACATAATGGTTGTTAGTTGGATGAAGTAAAACCAATGAACTTAAACAATTATGCTTCATAATCAACCAAGCCAAATGAAATAACTTTGAAGTTGTTGATATGCTTCAGAACATATCTATCAACGCATGCTTCAAATTTATATCATTTTTTACAAGCATGGTAAACAAAAAGGAGATTTATAGGTGTTCTTCAACATGAAAAACATATTCGAGTACACCATTAGGAACCTAAATATTACTAGAACCTATTAGTGAAAGTTGCTTTACCATCACTTATTGAAACTTTATGATCCTCGTGGTTCTCTTTTGTCATAAGAGGTGAATAATGAAGCAATATTGGTCATATGATTTGACACACATGAAGTTATCTTGCTGAACATGATAGGCATATAGAGCTACATATTGTCCCTTGGAGGCTTTCTTCATGGATTTTGGAAGTTCATTCCACCTCTTAAATCAATTCTTCTCAGCATGGTTGGTTCTTCCATGATGTTTGCAAGGTTTAATACTTCCTTTTTTGAAGCCTTTGCAAAATCATCAGTAGAAGTTTGATTGGAGGTATTAGCAACATGAGGTTCGGTGTTCTTATGAGAACATTTAACTAGATTCTTCTTACTATGTGCCAAATGATTTTCCCAATGACTAATTGACTTGATGAGAGCAACCTATCTTGCTCACAAATATACCCTTTACAAAGATCTTCTAAAACAGGTTGCATGAATCCCTTCTCATTTTAATAGCTATATTCCTATTTTGTATGAACAAATCAAAGGTTGGAGGCAATTTCTATTCTACAAGAATAATGAGGGTTGTGTTATTTTTCTTAGAATATGAACTACAACTATTAATATTCTTAATCTAAGTTTTCAACTCAATAAGAAATGACTCAATTCTCTCAATGTCTTCACAATCAAGTTCATAGATTTTATTTTCTAGGTAGTAGGTAGAAACATCATCATACTTGTCATATAGAGATGCTAAGGTTTTCCATGCCTTGATAGTGTTATCTTTAGCTTCTATATGTGCATGTAGATTGTCTTAGATAGTTTTCCTAATGAGACCACTTGCATGTTCACCATACTCCTCTCATACAACTAATTATTTGGCATCAATTGGTTTCTTGATGTCACCTTTGATGATACGCCATAGGTTCTTTCCCTCGAGAATGTCAATCATCGTTCTCTTCTAAATAGTCTAGTTAGTGCCAATCAACTTAGAAACAGAAACAACCTCAGAAGTCATTAAGAATAAACTAAGAAACTAATAAACTAATGCAAATAGGAAGCTTATAATAATTAAGCAATCACTTCAAAGACTTAAAAGACACAATAAGGTCACTTGCTCGACAAAACTACAAATTTAGAAGCATGATCTCAAATAAAGGGTAAAATTTCTTTGTTCTTTGCAATTGGTCGTGTTGCCGCCTAATTCACATTTTAAGGCACAAGAAAGTCACAACCTGCTATGTGTGTCCTTGGGGGCAAGCGAGAGCTGGGGACCACTGTCACCACAGTCCACAACTCCTTCGTTTAGGCAAGATCCCAACAGAGCCAAGGGGGGAGTCCCTACGGAAGACTAAGTTCCAGATTTATTAATTTGATTACAAATTAAAGGGATCTTATTAAGGTAAGGCTAAGGTTCTGAGATATGACAGTCAAACCAATGCAAAATGCAATATTTCAATGACAGTCAATCCTTTTAATATAACCAGTGTCTAAATAATGGAGTCAAAGAATGCAACTTTTAATGGATGCAGTCTAAGTTAATTATCCCACAAGTTAAGTTATCTAACAATGAGATGAAAATAAACTATGAACCATATACACAATTATGAAAGACTTATGAACAATATTATCAAGAAAAATTCAAAAATAACATAATCGCAGTTGAGCAATATGAACAGTATTAAACAGTTGAGCAGTAATAAAACTTGATGCTAACAATGCTCAGATAAATAGCAGAAAACCAGTTGACTAATATCCACAAGTTAGACAATTATTAGATTTTGCTTTGCAGGTGCATCAACAACTGAAAGGAAATAAGTGCAATATTGAAGTGAAATGCTGCTGGAGTGAAAATATTATAGAACCGGTTTTGCAATGTCTCTTGGTTTATTTTAGGTAGATTTTATTAAGGTTTTTCCTCTTGAAGTTTAGTTTTCGAACCGGTGGTGTGACTACCCCAATCTAGTGTTTCTCAAGTCAAAGAGGGAATGCTGGTGCGCTCAACAAAGTGGGAGCAAAGCCCACCCGTAGCTCCCAGGTCAAACCCCAATGCCACGGTGCTCAACAAGGAGGACGTAAAACGCCTAGAGACCCCCCACGGTCTACTACCCCTTCTAGCTTCCGAGGTCATTGTTTTTAGTCAACTGGAAAAACAGCGAGATGGATGCCTATTAAACTAAAACTCCACTACCCCTTGTCATATCTCGTGAGTACCCCGAAGGGTGATAACCGAGTAGAGGAACAGAGGCTAATGAAGTTGTTGTTGGTTAATTTTAGGGGTAAATTTTAAGTCTTGATGATTAGCATACAAGGTTAATTTTAAACTATCAACAAGATCAACCAAGCGGTATCCCTTATGGGAGGTGCTGGTACTTGATCTTGGACTAAAAAAAGAAAGTGTGAAGATTGTAGCAGAAAAAAAGAGTGTTGTTCTGATTAAACTAAGCCCCCACTTCTCTTGCTTTTCATACCCAACTTGAAGTCCCTGAAGGGAGATGACAAGTGGGCAGAGGATACACCGGATAAGTGGGTTGTATGGTTACCCCTTTGATAGAAAATAAAAAATTACTGAAACTTGAAGGAAATTGTAATTAGCTAAAGCAAATGCCTAACCGCACAACAATCTCTGTAACAGAGATGGTGGTCTGTCACAGAGATAGGTGGGTAAACAAAAATAAAACTTGCATAAAAATAAATGAATCTAAGCAACTAGTTCCTAGGCTATCTCTACACTACTCATATACAGATTTACAGCAGAGAATACCCCAAAGAGAACTTCTCTTTTGGGGTTTAAAATCATGTGGAAGAGAGAGGAGAAATTGATGTTTTGGGCCTCTTTTGGACCAAAACTTTTTTGGGTTTTTTTCTAGGCGATTTTGGGCAGCATAACCCCCTCTTCTGTACACAATCCTACAAAAAACCAGCAACTTTACCTGCTGGAAATTACTGCATAAAACTAAAACAGAAAGTTAGCACAAATTAGTGTAAAACCCAGAAATTTTATAAAAAAATCTGAACATGAAATTTTTGAAAAAATGAAATTTTAGCAATTAGAAAATGAACTTTTAAGCATATAAATGATGTATTAACAGCAACTTTATAATCCTATACTAATATATAATGGAAGAAGGCCCTAAAACAAGGGTTATATTCACTATACAGTGAATAAAACCCAGTTTTAGGAGAGAAAAAAAAATATGGACGAAAATGCAAATTTGAAAAAAGAAACCCTTGGAGGAGCCCTTCTTAGCTTTAGATCCCTGCAAAACAAATCTATTAGAGCTGCAACAAGTAAGCAAAGAGATGAACACAACAATAAATCCTACAAAATACTTTGTAGAATATTACCAATCTACTCACAAATGAAGATAGAAATACTTCTACCTACAAGTCTCTCCACAAAATACTTTGTGGAGAGCTTCCACGCTAAAAAAATGCAACAATAATTGATAAATCCACAAGATTACCTCACTAATCCAAGCATGAAATGAGAGATCCACACCAACAATTTGCCTCCAAAGCTTTCTTCTATTATAGCCCAACTATGGCAAGATTCAATACAACAATAGCAAGAGGCTTGGGCCAAATGCTTGAGAGAATATGAGAGGAGAATAGGGAAAGATTTCAGCAGCATAACAATAGCATGAGAGATCTTATCAAATGAGGGAGTGAGACCCTCATTATATAGTTGAGGAAGACCCCAACCCCTTGAAGATCAATGGGCAAGATTAGATCTAGATCTAGATTAGATCTCCACCACTAGATCTAGGTATTTGACTTTGCACCCTTCTCAATCCATGGCTTGAGTGCTTGGTCCATGCCTCAGCCATCCTACACCCTTAGATCTAGGGTTTTGACCAAGGCGCCCTCCTTAGATTGCTTTATGGTTTAAATGTGGGCCCAAGCTAGGCGCCCCCTCCAAATGTGTGTGACGCCTCCTCTAAATATGGTAGTGCCTCCCTTATTATTGTAGCGCCTCCCTTTGGAGATGTTTTTTGCTTGAGCGCTCCACATTTAGAGGTATTCTCCATTTAAAAAGAGCCATGAAATGGCTAGCCGCCCATCTAAATGTTTTCTAAACTTGGCCGCCCCCTTTAGTGAGGGTTTACCATTTTATGTCTTCTAAACTTGGCTTTGACTTTAGCCATTTGCTCCAAAATAAATATTCAACCTTTAGACTTAGGCTAAATATATTTTTCACCTTAGATTTAATTTTTCAAATTTTCCAATTTTGACTTAGGAAAAATTAAAAATAACTTGAAAAAATCATATCTTGGCCATGGGGGGGTGGAAAATTTTGAAATAAATTTTTCCTAGGCTTAGCAACCCCCAAACAAAATTACCATGGCATTATTTGATTTTTTCCTTCAAAATCAAATAATATGAATTTTTGACTTAGGGAAATTAATTAATTCCCTAGGAAAAATAGACCTTGCTTAGCCAAAAATGGTCTATCTCTTCAACCCCTTGTCTGAATGACATGAGACTCGAAGCAGTGGCTTAGGGGGTTTCATAGCAATTTACCTCGCATTCATAGCCCCTATTACAAAATGTCAGTGCTTGAGCAATTACATTATTACATCAAAACTTAGTTAATTAACCACCAAGGGGTGAAATTAATTAACTAGAAAAAATTAATAAAAATACAACAACATAACGAAACTCCGCAAGACTCTATACAAATGTCTAGCATGGTCATGAATAACATTTTGAAACCTTAGCCACCCCATGGACTTGACTGTTAGAACGCCCGTCACCACTTTGGAGGATTTTGAATGAAATACCTAACCAATTAAAATCGTTAAAGAACAAGATCAATTGGAAGGGAAAAAAACACTCGATGAGGGGACTTCCCTAACAACCAGTTCCATGGTGTGGCATCCATATCATATGACCCACACTAGCACATATAATTACATTAATTTTCCCACACAGGGAGCGGACATTTCGTTTTACAAAGGGGCAATTGCCCTGCAGAAGTGAAAAAATCCTCAGACTTTTCCAAGGTACAATTTGTACAATCATGTACATGGAGTTGCCACCTAGTCGAAATAGGTGGGCAACAGGTCGAACCACAATACCACTAAAATCTCCCACAAGGTGATCCACAAATGATGATATTTGAGAGAGTGAAGCCCCGATCTGAGTGAGGCATGGATGTAATCTGCAAAGTGGATTTTAGGGAAAGCCAGCAAAAAAACCCACCGATCTCTATCAATTATTTGCCTCAACCAAACACTAAAAGTTAAATCATGTCCATATGGTTGCGTGAGGAAGAGAATATGCTTTAAATCATTATTATTGGGTTCAAATTTTCCCAAGCAAAAGGAAAGATGCATTAAAACATGTATGTACTGCACAAGAGGGTGAAATCACATACATTTGGTGTATGGAGCCTAGAGGGCTGAAAATGCATCTATACAACGCAAGAGGGTGAAATGGCATTTGTACGATGTGTGAAAGGATGAGAAATGTGTTTGTACAACACAAGAAGGTGAAATCACGTCCATGTGGTTCATGGAGGGATGAGAAATTTGTTTATACAACACGAGAGGGTGAAATCACGTTTATATGACACCATGAAGAGGGAAAACAAACGCCCAAGTGTGCCAAAAAAAGCTCGCCACCCTCCCCCCCACCTAAAAAATGTAAGTTTTAAAAAAATTGAGTGCCAAAACCCTCGGTTCGAGAAAAAAAAGTAGGCTTGGGTGAAGGCCCAATAAAAGAAAGTTGGGAAATCACCAAAAAATAATTGTCAAGCAACTTTAGGTTTAAAAAAATCCCAAGCTAGTTTCAGAAAATTAATTCAATTTTGGGCAAATGGAGGCCGAAAATGACAAGAGAATAGTTAATAGTGCTAGATTTCTCTATTCCAAAAACAATGGAAAAGCCAAATTTGGGGGGAAACACACAAATCTAGTCAAAATTGCTTAGATATGGTGAAAACCTAAGAGGTTGTCCATGGCCTTTTGCAGATCTATAAGAGGAGGGACCAAGGAACTTATCTGAAGCGATGAGTTATAGATCTAAAGATTTATCAAAGTCTGATGCAATAAAAAATATATCAACATAGAATTTATCCAAGGAGTTAGACTAGAATAACCAGCTCTGATACCACATGAAATCAAGAGAAAAAACAATAACAAATAACCAAAGATATAACTAGTCTAAACTCCTATGGAATGCACCAAATAAAACAGTAAATCAAAAGTAAGAAATAAGAGAGAGAAAAGAAAAAAGATTACGTGGTAAAATCCCAAGATGGAGAAATATCCATGGAAGTTGGTATTCTATTCCTCAAGTAAACTCTTTAATCTTAACATACTTGAGCTGCCAGCGTATCACATTACAATGCAATTGGGCATCCTTCACCTTTATTATATACAGTAGAGGGACAAAAATAAGATATCCCATGATGAATGTGGGATAAACTCATTTTATAAGTTAGTTGTTGAATAATAACATGGCCTAATAATCTAAGTATGACACATTGGGTTTACAAAATGTCCTAGGCTTGTACAACTGTAAATGAGAACACTAGACAATTGTTAATCACATTCTTACATATGGTTGGGCGGAAAATTTCTCTTACACGACCAATTGTTTGACCTTTTTTTCTTTTAAAAGATCAGTATTCATTGTTGTCTATGAATATGCAAATTATATTTACTTTGTAATGGAAATGGTTGTTCATACATGTTGTGTGTATGAATATGGTATGAATATGAGATTCCAAAGAACAAGGCATTTATCTCAACTTGGTTATTTTTTGTTATTCGAAATCCCCATGTGTATCTCAACTCAAATTTTCCATTTGGGCTTAAGTGACCCCACCCCCTCCCCCAATACCTACCAAGCCTAGGTTTCCTTGGACGCTCCATCAATGAAGAATTTTTGACACTTGTGATTTGTTAACTAGCTCCAAAATTATCAATCCTCAAGATCTATGTACCATTGTTGGCCTAATAGAGGATTCTTCTAAATTGTTTAGATTGGAGGGGGATGTCAAATAAAAGATATTGAGCCAAATTTAGCTCTTGGACCATAATATTCTCCTTTCCAAGCTCCAAGATTCCTCTTGTTTTTAGTGTATCAATTACAAGAGATTAATTTTGTGTTGTTGTTTGCTCAAGATTAGTGGCGTTAATGGTAAAAATCAATTTGTTCTTGGATAGACAAATTTGCTAGCTAAGACATTTTAGGAGGTCTGTCCATACCCAACTTAGACCTAGTTTTATAAATGGCGAATTTGGATAATAGTGCTTCCAATTTGAGAATAAATCAATCCATTATCATGGGTGATTTATATCTTCTCTCAAGTCTTCTAATGTTATTCTCCAAACCTATCAAGAAAAGGGGCAATCTAGAAACAAGTGCAGATATGTATATTTCTCTTCTTTATATAAGCCACATCTAGATGACCCATTGGATGTTCTTTTTCCTGAGATTTTCTATTGTGAGGAGTTTTTTTGTGAACAAGAACCCAACAAAATGCATTGATCTTTGAGAGGCTATCTAGATGTCAAATTATTTTCCATAAGTTGGACTGTGGGGGAAAGTGAATTTCCTTGAGAAAATACCGGTAAACTTTTTGTAAATTGCAAGACCCAACAATGTCTCCCCGCCCTCTATTGTCCCTTGAAGAAATGCTAATATAAGATGTGCCTTGCAGCAAAGAGAGAAGTGTGGTAAACTAAAGAGATAGATTTGATGGGAGCTCCAATTGCTTCCCATCTCTTTCACAACCATGAATGCTCCCACTCTAAGAGGTCATATAGTGATTTAATTTCTTGGATATTTAACCATTCGCTTAATTATTGTAACAATTTTTTTTTATGAGTGGGGCTCTACCCATGATTTTATCTTCCCATATGTTTATTAATTTTCCATTCCCAAGAACCTGATACAATCTTTCCTGGATAACTTTGCTTGCAACTTTGCATAGGATCCATATAGTTAATCCCCTATTGTCAAAGACATCTCTATCCGAGTATTGTTTCCTGGAACCACCCATATATCTTTTACTGAGAATTTATTGTATCCATTATGTTTTCCCAATGATGAGCCACCATAAGATTTTTGAACCTAAGGCTATGTTCATTAGCCTTGGGTCTTTTATTCCAAGCCATCCATTCTATGGAAAGGCTCTTACAATTTTGTATTTAACAAAGTGAAATTTCTTCTGATTAGATTTTACCCCCTTGACACAAAAATGATATGTTCTCTAATAATTTAATTCATAATATGAATTGGAGCTAACAAAGTGGAACATTGATAAGAAGAAAGGGCAATATTTATCAAGATTATCTTACATGCAGGATTCATCTAATTCGCCCTCCATGCCTGAATTTTATTCTTGATTTTATGGATTACATGAGCCTAGTTTGTAGCTTTAGAATGCTTCAATGAAATGGGGGTTCCTAGATCCTTGAAGGATGACCAATGATATTGACTTGTGAAGCTAAAGATCCTAGAGATGCATTGTAATAAATATATGTGAGATGTTCCCACTTAGGACTTGGTGTATCCATGTATTCACTTTGCCCCTTATGCATCAACAAAGTATTATAGGATTTGTTTGAATATGGATGTAATCACTGTAGACACTTCTCCCACAAATAGCATGTTGTTGGTGAATTGGGTGTGGTTTAGGGATTTCAATCCCTAGGATATAAGGATCCATTCTAAATTTCCATCCTCCCTTTCTCCATCCAACCTTCTACTTAAAAGTATATTCCAAAAGCATTTATAAAAAGGGGGAGAGGGGGAAACCTTGCTTGATTCCCCTAGAGTTTTGAAGGGAAGGTCTACAGCATTAACCAATGGTACTATATGAGATCTACCAATGTAAGATTTTATCCACTTAATGATTTTTTTAGAATCCAAATCTTTCCATAATAATATAAATAAATCTATGCATTACTCTATCAAAAGCATTAGCAAGGTTGTTTTTGTTAACCATGCCTTTGTCTCCACAATTTTGACTTGAGTGGTTCCTTCCTAAAACATTATGATATTGTTAGAGCTTTGAGTTTTTCCATAATTAGTTTTCTAATATTAGTTTAGGAAGAAGGGTCTTAATCATGTTAGCCAAGATTTTTGTCAATATATTATAGGTTGAGTTACATAAAAAATATAGGTTGAAACTATGACAATGATGTAGGCTTGAATTCCTTGCGCGGGGGGGCGGGGAGGGGGATCTATATATGAAGAGTTGGTTTCTCCCCCAATCTTGTATTTTCCTCTAGACCAATTTAAAATTTTGAAGAGGTCAAACTTTATAGTGCGCCAACATTCTCTAAAGAAGTGGATTGTGAAGCCATCTAGACATAGAGCTTTGTCAGTGTCCAATACCCAAATTTCATCCGCTACCTCTTCTTTGATTTCTTTTTCAAGAGATAGATTATCCTCATTGTTGAATAATTATGGGATGTTTTGAAGCATTACTATTTTTCCTCCTAGATTAGTCCCTCCTATCTATGTATACATGTTTTTGAAATGCAAGTCTCTTCTTTTAATCCTCCAAAGTTGGATATTTGGTGTCCATTAGAATCAATGATTTCCTTAAGGTATTCTTATGTTGTCGTCCTTTTTCCTACCTATGGAAGAACATTATTTTCATGTCTCCTACTTTAAGCCAAAGGCTTCTAGATTTTAATCTCCACATTTCCTTCTCCTTTCTATATGATTGATGGATTTTTGGCTTAGGTTTTGTTCTTCCTTAATCTAATAATTGGATATTCCCTTCCTTTCCATGCCCACCTAGAGGGTTTCTAGTTGATTCTAAACCTCTAGTATTTCTTTTTCTAGAGATTTGTAAGAGGACTTTGCCTTTAGAGCTTCCTTTACTATCTTTCACTTTGATTCCCAAACATACACATGTGAACTCCAGATTCTTGTGCTCCATTCTCTTGAACGATCTCTAGAGCTTCCCTCTCTTGTAGCCAAAGAGGGTTGAAACAAAAATGGATTGGACTAATATTTCCAACTGATTAGAATTAAATAAAGATGGATTTACACTTAGAGATGGATGAAGGGAGAATCCTAGAGATGGAAAAGATTTCTAACATAAAGCAACTATGAATGTGGAACCTGTCAAATTGAGCTACTATACACACAGGCCCAATTCTGTGATTGGACCAAGTATATAATCTTTTTTTAGAATGATGTCAACCAAATCCCAATCCATGATTAAATCCTTCATGTTTTCTCCAAACCGATCCCTAACCAAACTACCCCCTGTATTTCTCTTTGAGTGGGAGTGACATCAAAATATCCATCTACAATGGCTCGTTGATTCATACCCAAATATTTGAGAGTGATCAATGATTTACGTAAGTAAACTTTTTCTCCACATCAAACTGGAATGTAGATATTACAAACTCGAAGTATTTCATTTGTCTCTTTATTTTCTTAAGCTACCATCATCAAGTGCTATGTTTCTTGTTCTAATTTTCTGAATATTCTAGCATACCAAAAGGTGTTGATTCCCCTTGAGGCTCCTCTTGTATTGACTACATGTGTATCACTTTGCTTCCATATTTTTTCTCCTATTTCTAATACTTATTTTGCATCTATTTTGGTCTAATGGATTAGCATGTTCTAAATTCATTCTCCTATGACAAGACCTTTTAATGCCTCTACTTTGATTATACTTCCCAATCCTCTACAACTCTAGGAGAAAATATGCATTATTGAATACATGGGAGGCTAGGATCAACACTAGCATCGCTATCTAGTTTCTTATTGCCTAGTATATCTTCAATGGTGCATTTATGAAAGAGTTCCCAATGGTGGTCTAAAAACCTAGGACCTTTTCCTTTGTAGTTATCTCTTTTCTCTTTTCTCTTATGAGTTTTATGCCTAACTTTTTGGGAGGAAATATCTCTTCCTTAGAATCTCAATTTCTTCCTCTTGTTGTTGCATGGACTTCATTCTAGTGACTACTCCATTGGGGGTAGCCAAGGCCTTCACTTCCTTTATTGGCTCCTTGGAGAGCAGGCCCTTTTCTACCCTTTGACAGTAGCCAAGGCCTTCACTTCCTTTATTGGCTCCTTGGAGAGCAGGCCCTTTTCTACCCTTTGACAGTAGCCAAGGCCTTCACTTAAGTCAAGATAACCTCTTTTATTGGCTCCTTGGAGAGCAGACCCTTTTTTGTACCCTTTGACAGTAGCCAAGGCCTTCACTAAGTCAAAATAAACTCCTTTATTGGCTCCTTGGAGAGCAGGCCCTTTTGTACCTTTTGACAGTAGTCAAGGCCTTCACTTAAGTCAAGATAGCCTCCTTTATTGGCTCCTTGGAGAGCAGGCCCTTTTGTACACTTTGACATTGATTTCTTCCGAGACTAGTTGCTCCAAGGGTCTGGTCAATTGTTCTTAAGTGTCAAATTACTCATCTTGTGGATGTTCACTCAGATGATCTTCAAGGTCAACCTGCCATAGAGATTGGAAGTTTTTTCTTTAAAGTTTGAGAATCAAAGGCTTTGGCACTATGCATTCAAACATTCTCGATATTCCTTGCACCTTTATTAACTTGTTTCAACTACTATCTTTTTCAGGGGCCTGAAGTTGAGATTTTTCTTATTTGCAGTTCTTTGCAAACCGACCATACTCATGGTAGATCTTGCACATGAGGGGAAACTTCTTGTTATACAACTTCTATGTGCACGTCCACCCGTCCTTAGAGAGATTGATTGTGGAAAACCATGCAAATTCTAGCACATGCAAGCATGGAAAACTTTAGCTTGGATATATCAATATAGCATCCCAGAGTATTTCCAATGGCATCCAAATCCTCATCACTCCAACAGTACATAGGAAGGTGAGGGAGGTGAACCCATACAAGAATAACATAAGGAATGCCATTTTTAGGGTAGAAATCCAAAGTCCACCAATCCAAATGCATTCCTCTTGGCCCCATGAAGTAAGTACCATTTCTAGAGATGAGATCCTTGTCCTCATTTTTCTTGAATAAGAATGCAAAGTAACCCCTGCCATAGAAAAACTAGAAAATATTTCATTTAATCAGGAGGTTTCCAGTTCTTTGCAACCCACTTCTCCAATGACACCATACTCCACGAGAACAAGAGCCTTGTGGTGTGAAGGTAAGGCTAACTAGACTGACATTTCATGCTGACTTTGCCTATAGCACTGATTTTTGGCCCACTAGAATCTGGGGCCAAAAAGAATCCTGAGGATTCACAAAAGAATCTGGAATCATTCCATGTTATTTTCCATTGAGCATTAGTCCTCAGAAATTTGGAGGAAAAAAATCTTAGTGAAATATCTATTTCACACTCTGTCTAATGTCTTGTTCGAGATGGATAACTTTGATAACACCTTGTGGCATTCTGGTGTGCAGTAGATGCCCCAGAGGTTCAGTAGCCATGGAATACTAGGCAAGAACCAGAGGACAGCCTTGGCAGACTTATTTGAACATGCCAGTTTCTTTAGACTTGGCCTCATCAATGGACAAACAGAGCATGTCCTCTGCAAAATAAAGTTACAATAGAACTAAAGAAAAACTATCCAAACCAAGAGCATTAAGTATGGCCAGAATGAAAGGCCATTCCACTCTCATTTTTTTTCACGGTTGAGCTTTGATAAAGAAGGTATTGAGCCCATTCCTTCATAAATAGCAAAGACATTATCCAAGATAAAGCAACCTCAGATGGCCTTGTTTGCTCAGGACACACTAAAGTTTTCAAGGCAGATTCTGTAGGAGGTACAAGGATAAATGAAACTCACTTTGATTCCAACCATAGTTGAGAAATGGTGATGTAGTGTTTTTTATGCTAAATGTGGGCATTCACCTTCGTTCCTAAGAAAACCTGAGACAAATCCTTTAGTTGTCTATTCATCAAGCACTTCTGTTATATTTTGTTGGTGACTTTTGATGTTGTAAGGTAAAAAATGAATGCAACCATGCTGTGTGGGTAATATCTTGAGTGGCAGTTACTGAAGAGATTGTAAATTTAAGACCCATGCCAGATGGTTGCCAGAATAATCAATTGGTATTTTGATATGCATTTACCCTGATGTTTATACTACTGATATCTGGTAAATCGTACTTAATAACTCTAAGGTGAATGTGGAGAAGCTACTGAATACATTATTCGGATGCACATATCTTTCCCTTCAAACCATATTGGTTGAAGTCCACTTACAGCATTTACAATTTCAATTTGAATAGATTACCTTTACGGTATCTAACATTTTAAAATGGTTCTTATTCTCATTATATTAACAAATGACTTCTTTAATAGTAAAACTGTTTCTGAAAATCAACAAAATGGATAACATTTTGGGGAACAGACCAAGCATGTTGCAATCTGTCAAAACTGACTGCAGGAACTTTCATGACAAAATAACAACAATTCATATAATCAAACAACACAGCTTCCCGCAGATCATCATAGAAAAAGGCAATAAGAATTTCCTTAAGAAAGTTGAGCCGGACTCTACAAAACATTGGGTATTGAAATCAACAAATGTCTTTCAACTCCTCAGATGCTATTTTTGGCAAAGGAAGTGCTATAGAAAATCAATGATATAGCTTGAACTAATCCAAGTCGTCGTCATTCCCAGTAAGATAACGAAGGCAATCAAAGAAATGATTAATGTTTATTTTCTCCTTTCCAGAGTAGATAGCTTCCGCACTGTTTCCTTTCTCGCCTTGTGCCACCATCTCCACTAACATAAACAACTTCTTGATTGGTATCTGCACAAGAGATTACTTCAGTTTTTCTTCCTGCAGCTAGTAGTATAAAGGTTTGAAGTATGAAATGTGCAGGCAGTCCATTAACACAACCCATTACAAAGGATGCTTTTAACAACACTAGCATAATAAAGAATCCCATTGTCAGATAGCAATGCAAATACAATGCCCCAATTGAGTTTAAATTTGACATCTCAATGCCACTATTGAAAAGAATTTCTTCCTGTGCATTACAAACCTCATCAACAGCTTCCACTGCTGCATCAAGATCATGTTTTGCAAACATAGATAGCTTCTCTAGAACCTGCACGAATTCATCCGAGAAAATATAAAGATATGTGCATTAATCCACAATTGTTATCATCCTATCACCCATTAACAGGATACCGATACCCCTCTGCAAAATTGTTTATTGTGAAAAGTTAACCAAGACAAGCGAAGACCCCCAAGTAATAGAGGCCCTGATTTCCCAGTACCTGAGAATGGTTTTTCATAGTTTAAGGCAAATAAAAGGGATAACTCCATCAGACTTCTATATTCGTAACCAAACCAGGTCACTGAACTACACCTTGATTAATAACAAACTGTTCAATAAATACCTTCTTTGTGTCCGCACGCCTCAAGGTTGGCACATGAAATGTGATACCAAAAGCCTTGCGAATACCCAAAGACTCAAGGACATGCGCTTCACTTGTAGTCCCAATAACCAACAGATTCCTTCCCTGGTTAGTTTTTATTAGAAAACAGTGGCAAACAATCTGTCAGCTTAAAACCTGCATGGTTATAAGAAACCAAACTACATCTCAAATAACTTAGCTAACCCCACCATATGACTGGCAACAGAGTTCATGTTCTGGAACACCCTATTCTCGAGGGCAAAGGAAAAAAAATTAGCCTAATCATGGTGTTCAAGATATCTGAAGTTAGGTACCTTGGGGGGGATTTTCTTAAGAAGCACCAACAATGTCTGTGAGATCAAGTTTGAAAACCGGGGCCCAATCACCACAAACTCCAGTAATCTGGAACCCAGTAGACAATCGATTCAGAACTCAAGGAATAAATGGGAAGATCACTTTCCTGCTCATAGACAACTGAATAACAAGTGCAGAAGCTAAAACGCATTTTTAAGGCTTCAACATTAGCTACAAGCACAAGCATAAAATCACTAATAAAGTTGTACTTAAGAAAAAGTGCAAAAAATACCGCTCAATATCATCAAGGATGATAATACTCAATGGAGACTTGTATGCATCCTCAAAAACCTGTCAAATTGCAGAACATAGTTCAAATGTGATTTATTCCTTTAGATGAATTCCAACCCACATTCACAGAATCTTAATAGTTAACAGACATCATATTCGATTAAGGCTAACCTTGACTATAACTGCACATTTGCTGCTCTCACTCAATCCAATCATAGACTCTGCAGATACCTGTCACACAGCAAAATGACTAAAAATCAATATTTCCTAGAAAGTAATAGGCTGAGAAAACCCTTAATGAGCAAGGACATGAAGCACTCACAACTTTAACAAATGGAAAGTTGCTGTCAATGCCAATTGTTGCTGCCATGGATGTTTTACCACTGCATAAAGTAAAACCTTAGTTAGCTAGTGAACAAAATGATAGTATGTCTTTCACTTATTCACAATCAAAAGCCATTCAAATAATATCTCCACATGTTTTAATCTATTTGTCTCAACAAGTTAAATTAAATTACTGATAGTTCATCAAACCTGTACTTATGAAAGGAAAATATAACTGAAACTCCAACCAGATCAAGCAGATGGCGAGATGACAACAAACTATACAAGCATAGATACATCTTAAACCAGGATCTATTAAGCATTGAAAAAATTTACACCTCAAGAAATTGGATCTCTCTCGGTGCTTAATAGATCCAAATTTAAGATGGATCTATGCTTGTTTAAGATTTTTTATTTTATAAGCTAACATGAATTTTTTTAATTACTTTTTATTTTTAACAAGTAATGAGTCAACATGGGAACGTGACATCTCCCCCATACTGGAGATGTCACATTAACGTGACAAACATTAGGCACCAATATAGGAATATCAAAATGTATCACATCAAACAATTATCATTTGATAATACGCTTGACAAATCAGGGCCAAGGAATCTGCAGCACATTAATGCAGAATATCCTAAGTTGCAGGATACAGGGACAATGTCAAATAAATGTGAACAACGATGTAGACAACCAGGGCATATCTCTACCATATCTGTTGACAAGGATCTTCCTTATGGCTGTAACTCGAAAATTATGTTTTAAATTTCACACTTTATCTACTATATTTAAGTAATTTCAGAAAGCCAGTAGTTAGCTGTATCTGAAAATTTGAATTTCTTATGTCTTTAACTTAGATAAATACTAGGGCATACATTATGTAACAGCATAAGTTGATGAGCTACTTCCTTTAATTTTTTGTTGGAAATAACTCTGACTATAATACACACCTGAAACCATACTTGTTAGGGCATTGGAAACATTTCAAATTCTACCTGTGAGGTATACTCTAGAAATGTCACCTTAAAAATGGAAGGAACAACAGGGTCTATCTCTAATAGACATAAATATTTATAAATTAACAATAATAATAATATTAATTAATGAAGGATCATATCCATTATCCTAATGATTTATCATCCATGGTTACCAGAAAATGCATATTCATTTGTCAAGCTATAATTATACCATATAGCATTGTAATCATCATATTCTACCATTCAATCATTTATATGTTATATTACCTGTCCTATATAATTTCTGTTTATTGTCATTCTTCGGTTGGATAATTGCTAGTATATGAACCTTTGTACGAGAGCTGTATTATTATCCAGCTTTTGGCCACTCACACCTTCACAAAGTTTCTCTGACACCAGGTCTTTGACCATACCCTTTCCTGTTGCAAGGTTGGAAGGAAAATAACCATCTCATGGCCTTTGGCTGTTTGATTCTTGAAAAGAAGAGACCAGAAATTAGGGCATCCTGTGAAAACCCTTAAAATCGTTCCATTGCCATAAGAAGATTGTTAGGGCGGATATAGGTGCACATGCACAGAACTCTCAGTGGGCAAATCGATGTGAACAGCCATGTAGGAAGGGAAAATTGCATAGATTATACGCTATTGAATTTTAACATGTGTATTATATTTTTAAAATTGCAGACTGTAATAGAGATAGTACTAAAGATATTAACAGCAGTAAGACAATTGCAGTAGTAAAACAAGCATCAGACAATTGAACACACGATTTTTCACGGGGAAACTTTTTAAGTACAAAAACCCCAAAGCATTAATAAATAATAATTCATCCTCTAAATGACATGACTGAGTTTGTACAAGAGCAGAGAAATTTTGTTCACAGGACTCTGAGATGAATGTACATAAAAATTTCCAAAACAAAGAAATCCCTAGCAGGCTTACTGATGCTATCCTTCTGCTGCTGCCACGTCAACTGAGGCTGCTGTTGACTCTCGGATGCCTGCTGCCACCTCACCGACACCTGTAGCCACCTCTCGGATGCTGCTGCTGTGGTGTATAGGGCTGAGAAGCAATGGAAGAAAGCCCTAGTAGGGCTCGGATCCTAGCAGGGCTAGTGGGCACCACCACCAAGGGTTGTTACTGCTGTAGCAGACCTTCACCATCTGCTGCTACTGCTCCTTACCACCGAAACCACCCTCAACTGTGAACTGTGAAGTGCCGTGAAGGAAGAAACCCAAGCAAGCTTAAGAGCTGCCACATTGGAGAAGAGAAGAAAGATACCAGTCACCAAAATTTCCTTAGTCAACCACAGCTGCGATGAGGATGAAGATCTCAGTCACAAATTGTTGGTGCAGTCAAGTGATGATGATGATAATGATATGATTTGCAATTGTTCTTCATTTATAGTCCATCAAACATTTAAGTTGGTTCCACATAATTACGAAGTTGTCATTAGGGCTTCCTTTCTTTTTCATTTTTGACCCTTGACTTTTAATGTTTTGTGGTTTAAAGGTCTTCTTGGTGTTTGTCTTGTGCCACTTGGTCCTTCAGTTGATGGTCACATGGACCAAGACTAGGGTTTCGTGATCCTTCAAGTATTTTTGTGACCACAACAAGTTGTCTCAAGAGTTCTCTAGGGTCCTCGTGGTTCATTCATGCCCACTCAAAGTACATCTTCAAAGATAAGGAGAATTATTAAATGCTTTATCTTGATCTCCTCGTTGCCACCAAGATCAGGTGCCAGGTCTCTCAACGAGGGGTAGCTAGTCCCTGGAGAAGGTCTATGTTTTGAAAGAGATTAAAGTTGGTCCTTGAGATACAATCTATCAATTGCAATATACAGAAACTAAACAATAACAATAGCAGTAGTACCATGGAAAACAAACTAACAACTAAAGAGCAGCGATAATGATAACAATGTTGGTTTAGATCTAGTTTGGATCTGCCTTATACTCGGATACTTTTAGGGTCAGATCTTGTCACTGAAAGGACAAGTCACCAAAGGAACAGATGACATACCTTGTGAGAGAAAAAAGTTAGAGTGTTGTAGGTTAAAGGTTAGGCACATAAGTTAGCAGTCAATATGACCCAATCACCAAAAGTGAAGACCCCAGCAGTGACACTCAGCCCCAAACACAGTTATGCACCAGCAGGATTACAACCAATTCAAGAAGATTAACACAAGTCATAGCACAGATCTTAGCAACCCAACAAGGTCAAGTCTGAGTCCTAACAGCCCACAAGAATCATATCTTTGTCCAAGCATCCCACAGCCCACAGAGATCACAGCTTTGTCCAAGCACCTCATAGAGGTCACAGCTCAAGTTCAATGAGCACTCACAAGGTCACAGCTGAGCACAGTAGGCATTCAAAAGTCATAGATCAGGTCTGGACTCTGAACAACCCCAAGGGTCACTTCCCACTCTAATAAACAGCAGAAGGGTCACAGCCCAAGTCTGGGCAGCCAACAGTGATGATGACCCAATCTAAGAGGACACAAAACAATCACGTCCCAGCCATAGGGACTTATAACAGTCATGGCCCAGCTCTAGGGGCTTATAACAGTCACCGTCTAGTAAGAGAGGACAAGTCCAGTCACAGCCTAGCTAGGGTAGAGCACCACAGTCACGGATCTGCTAGGAGAGGGACAAATCAGTCACAAGTCATCCCAAAAGGAAACCCAAAACAGTCACGGTCTGCTAGAAGAGGGTATGCACAGTCATGGCCCAGCTAGGATAGTGCATGCACAGTCACGACCTGCAAGGACAGATCTCAAATCAGGTTTAGCAGCCCCACAGGAGTGATGCCCAGCATTTAAGGCTTCTAGCAGTCACAGTTCAGCAAGGGAAGGTCACAGCCCAGAAGACAGAGGTCATCAGCAGTCACGGCCTGTTAAGAAGGGGTCAACACAATCACGTCCATCCTAGAGATGGTTCTCAACAGTCACGGCGAGCCAGGAGAAGACAAATACAGTCACGGCCAGGCAATGGAGCAGCATCAGTCACATATTAGTCCAGCACAAGCTCGGCCTAGTCTCCAAAGAAATATGAACAGTAAGAACCAAAACATCCACTCAAAAAGCAGCAGAAACCCTAGACGTCCAGTAGCAAAGCAAAAAGGTTCTCAAGCAAACAAGGATCAGACCTGAACTTCTCTCATCTCAGATGCATTATGGAAATGGAGAAGTGAAACTTAATTTACAATCTTGACAAGCCATCTAGAAAGGTCTCTTAGGTAACCCCTAACTTTTAGGATAGTCACCAATAAAATAAAAATAAGATTAGGTTGACTTTAGAATAGGGTACTAAAGGTCAAGCGGTAATAAAAAAAAATAAGGTTAAGTCATCATACCAAAGTTGGTCATGGTACCATATACAACAAGGGCGTTAGGACCAAAAGGACCATAAGTCAACCAAGGGTCACAACAAGGTGGTAAGACAACCCCCACACCCATAAGACCAAGGTCTACCATAAAGGTGGGGAAACAACCCCTTTTACCCATAGGACCAACAAGACCAAGAACTTTAATCTTTTCTCTCTCAAGGTATATTGTCACATGTGTTCCATATATATTTTTATCATCACAGTATAATGAATAAGATCCAAACTGGATGATGCGATCCTTTGGTCCTCAGTACTGCTACTAAGGGTTAGGTGCTAGTGACATCATAAAGGGGTGGCCAGTCCCTTGAGAAACAACCTAGCAATAATCGAATAGGAGAGAGGACATCACACATCATCATTTTGGTCAGCTTGACCAAGATCCACTTGATAGCTGACCAAAAATGTACCTGCAGAAACTGCTTGGTCCTAGACCAAGAATCTGCCTGGTCCCAGACCAAGAATGTCTCTACCTCAACCTGTAGGATCTGCTTGGTCCCAGACCAAGACACTGTCTAGTCCCAAACCAAGACACTGCCTGGTCCCATACCAGGAACCCTAGAGGCATATAGGGGCCCTAACCATGTGTTAGGGACTTTGCCATGGAATCAACCTACTTGGTCCCAGACCAAGAACTCCAATAAACTGCTGGGGGGCCTAGGGTACCTTCTAGGGTCTTACTCTGCCCTAGTTAACTAACTAGGGTACCATCCTCCCTGAGAATGGGTCTCGCAGCTGCACTATCTTTAGCAGATGACTCGTTGTCGTGAGCTGGTAAGACGTGAACTATCTCAAAGTCTCATACAAAAGCCTCTAATGGATCCCATGATTGGGAGTTGTGCTGCCCCTAGGGTCTTACCAGTCTAGGCTTTGGAACGCTGTTGCACTCTGCCTGTCTCTTGGTGCTTGTATCCACTAGGAGCACTAGGAAGAAAGATGTGATCTGATGAGTAGTGCCAGTCAGCTAGGGGGCTAGACGATGTGAGCTTTGAGCCTAAGGGCCCCTCCCAAATACAAAGCTCAGCAGCAATGATCTGAATATAGAAAAAAGTTAGAGAGGGAATCATGGAACTCTCTAAATAAGCAATGGAACTACCCTCAAATCTCATAGTAGCGGGGGCATCTGAATATAAAGTGATCCTCCTTTGTCTCCATCTCTTGTCTATTGTAGATCCAACGTAATCTATACTCCTGAGTCCTGTAGAATCTGGAGGATAGAATATAAGATAGTTGGAAGACCCAAAGTCTCACAAGAGACAAAGCACCAAGAGTCTATTGACTACTTTATTTAAGTCACTTGTTATGCATATTGACCTATTTATTACCTTATTTTAAAAAGTGATCCAACATAATCTATAATCCTGTGGAATCTGTAGGATTGATTATAAGAGAGTTGGAATACCCAAGTCTCACAGGAGACAACACAAAGAGTCTACTGACTACCTTAATTAAGTCACTTATTACTTTATTGTCACTTATTGCATGAAATTGCGTGAAATGGCATCGATTCCAAGTCCGAGTTGACCCTTGACCGATTCCGAGTCTGAGTGCGTGAAATTGGGGAGGCTTTCCTGCAATTTCACACAATCTCAAAAGATAATCGGGCTTGCATCTCATAATAAGGATGTACACAGCTCATCTTTTGGTGGAAGTTAGAAAACTAAAACATATACTGGGAATGTATAGCTCATCTTTTGGTACAAGTTAGAAAACTAAAACATATACCAGGAATGTACTGCCAATACCTGCCTGTAGGCCCTTCAAGAAGACAAGTCATTAGGGGACTTCCTTTGCTCCATTTCACTTGCTCCACTAATAGCATTACTCTCTCATATATGTGTTTGTGTCTCTCGCCACAATCAACCATACCATTCAATCTGCATAACCAAAAGAAGTTGCTACTAGTGAGACAAAATAATAGCTTATCCTATTTTCCTGCTATTCTACAACACTAACAGAAACCAAAGTAAATAACAACAGCAATCAACCATACCATTCAATCTGCATAACCAAAAGAAGTTGCTACTAGTGAGACAAAATAATAGCTTATCCTATTTTCCTGCTATTCTACAACACTAACAGAAACCAAAGTAAATAACAACAGCAATGTGATCACTCTTGATTCTTTCCTTGCTCTAGACATAAATTTAGAATGGACAAGCTCTTCTGAGAAGACAACCAAGTATACCTTACAATCATCCCAAACACTTGGTTCTAAAAAGACAACTGAACTCACCTGCATCTCTCAAGATTGTCCGTAGCTGCTCCAAATGCAGCTTTTACTTCTTGAAGTGCATTTAAGAAATCACCCATGGTTACCTTTATATTCTCTTCTTCTAAAGGTTTGCTAAGATCATCAAGGCTGATTTGCCTGTTCAAGGCAAAAGACACTGCACTTTTCACTACACCTTCAATTTCAGCTCCACTGAAATTTTTTGTCCGTGCAGCTGCATGAAATACAAGAGAATTTGAGACATCAACAAGCTTATCAGTTTATATAAAACTTGAAGTGAAGTGTATCAACAAGTCAGTAACATTGCAAAAGGATGGTGGAAAATTTCCTACAAACAGATCTGTCCATACAACATAAAAAACAATATCAAATTGTTATGTAGAAAAGGACACAAATGAGATCACTCCCACTAAAGTTGCACAGAATTTTTTTATAACAAACGCATGTAAACATATTCTGGATGCCATTGTGACCCAATTAAAGGCTTTGAATAAGACTAAATGTGCAAACCATATTCACTTGACAATGTGCATGTGCAAAGAATAAAATCTAGAGCTTAGAACCCAAGAATTTTTTGCATTGCCAATCTCTTCACATCATCTGCTGTTTCCATTCACCCCTGGAAGTATGTTCGCCTTTCATTACCATTACAAACCTCAACTACAATAAGTTATGACTTAAAGCAAAATTACTACTGTACATGACCTTAAGCATGTAGAGATGAGTTTTTAAATAAGCATGTAAAAAGGAAATGTTAATATATATATCCTGCTATAGATATAATCCATTAGAATGAGTTCCAGAACTCATATTTCAGATCTGTAACTCTTTGAATATGTCCTCAATGTACAAATGAATCGACTCCAAAATTAACAACGTATGTGCTGGATAGTAATAAAAAATAGGATTAAATAAGAGAAAAAATCATATAGGTTGCTGTAGGGCACTTCAATATGTGGGTCACAAATTCAAGGTCCATAGAGATAATCGGGGTGTGTATGAGAGAGATGTAGTCCCACCACCTGAGGGCAGCTGCCTCTTCATATCACTGCAGGCCTGCAGCACAAACAATGAGTGGGCACAGGTACAGGTCTAACAGCCTTAAAGCTTATACATGGAATGATTACCCACATTTACCATTCTTAGTAGCTATATCTTGATTCCTGTGCATAGCCTTGTCTAATTTCCTATCATGTGAAACTTTGAAAGCAAAGTCTATCCTCCTGGGACTAATTATGAGAACCATAAATATCATACTTGTATAAATCTCATTGGATTGGATCAGACAATTAGTTATGTGCTGGTTTGTTGGGAAGTTTGTAACAGTCCCATGCCAAGAGGTTGCATATGTTAAACAAAACTTTCTTCTTCAGATTGTAAATTTTCCTTTAAAATTCTAACTAGGCTAAACAGTATATTTAATTATTACCGATAACCACACATGAATTTCTTTTACTAGTATTGCAGCGGAAAGTAAATACTGAGAAACATCCACAACATCACATAAATATAGACACAGTGTTTTGGGTATGGAAACCCCCGGATAAAACCCAAGATGGGAAACTTATATTAAGAAGATATGGAACAATTACAACCAGCAGATAAATTCATTATTCACCCAACCTGGCGAAATGGAACCTCTTCTAAAGCACTAAGCAAACCGAGAAACAAGGTACAACCACCCTGCACAGTTGTACTGCCCCTACATCAACAGTACGGCCCTCTTGAGTCAGTTGTAAAGAATCCGTATGGTGCTGACATCAGCATTACGGAATCCGTACTGCAGCTATACAACCCTCCTCTATTACGTATGGTCTTCCCTTTGCGTGATCTGTACGGTCTGCTGCTCATCTTGATAACCCGACGAATCCTGTCAGTGAGTGTCCATCAGTCTTCTCAGCAAACTTCTCCTTTTGACTTCTCTCTCTGTCTGTATCTCCTCTGTGTGTGTCCTCTCCACCAAATCTCATTTTAACTCAATGGCTAAGCGAAAACCCTAACCCTCAATATGGATCAATGGATGTGATCCTCCGGTGAGATCAATGGCCTAGATTAGATTAGCCATCACTTAGATTATTTCACTTTATAAAAGTGATTCCATTAAGTCAAAATCAAATTAGAATTATTAATATATTTTCCTCAATCTAAACTTAGGAAAATCACATTAAATACATTTGGCTTCTCGTTTAATGTCTTCCTAGCATACAAGGACACATGCAATGCTAAAAGACCTTCCTTGTTGCCACTTTCTAACACAAACAAACATCATTATCATTATCCCAGATCCTTCAGAGCACAATATATGTCTGTCTTCCTTATGTGGATTAGTAGATATGAGGATACAAAATCCTATGTATAAGACTTCCAATAATATATGCGTATTTGGCTTACTACATAGCTTTCTTTTTTATCTAGATGGATCTGTTGTGAAATGTCTCTTTTTTTTTCCTTTTACTGGATTCTCATAATGTCACTCATAGATTAAGCAAATTGGGGCTTCATCACAAATGCAACACCCTATCATGAAAAAACCTTGGCCACCACCCCACACTATTCACTGGGTACAACAACAGGCCTCTTTACAATATCGATAGAGAAGAGGCCAATATGTTTTCCCTTTGAGGCATTGGAAAACCCCACCACGAGCCAAAACATACATAGAAAAGTAAAATGCAGTAGTAGAAGAGTTGAGAAAGTAAGCTAGAGAAGAGAACAATGTAGTTGTCGGATCCTACCTTGAGCTGAAAATGCATTCAAATAAAAAACATAGCAGTTGGGTAGTTGGGGAAGCAAACTAGAGGTGTGAATTATGTATTCTACTCTTTGGGGCTTTGTTGGGCACTGCAACAAGTCCAAAAATATATGTGGAGGCAAAACACATTCCTTACAAGGTGTTCTAGTGGAACAAGGAAGCAATGTGCTTTTCCCTTCAGGACATTGTCGGACCCTAGCACAAGTTAGAAAGCACATTGTGTGGAACCTTGGTCTGTCATTGATGTCATCAAGGCAGTTCATGTCGACTTAGTAAAAGCAAGTGTGTGAAGATGCCCATGAAGACGACAAAGCAAGATGATGATGTTGTAGATACATAACTACAAGTTTTGGACAAACCTGTAATAGCTCTCTAGATGTCATGAAATGTGTCGATGAAGTATGATGACAAAGTTCAAGCTTGAATGAAGGTTTAATGGTTTCATGTGAGGAGTTTGGTCCACGATTAACACAAAATGATCTATATAAATAGATGATCATTTTGTCATGATGAGAGTGGCTACGACAATCTTGTCAGATCTCAGTCCACATATGAGCATGCCAGTCCTTTGAAACAAGTCTGCCCTCTCTCAAGCAATATTGATCAATGTGGCATCATAGTGGTGGGATGTGTTTGATCCACATGAGGTCCTTCTTGAACACACCAAATCCAACGAAGCGTATGACCTCGTTGGGTCCTCATCATTTATAAAATATATTTTTATAAAAAAGGAGGGATGGTGCTAAATCAAAACAGGGCACCCATACCACAACTTGGTCAACGCTTTGGTATACCCAAAATCTCATGAAATATATAAATAGCGAATCGATTAGTTAAGTGAGATGTGTGAAAGGAAATACCCATGTTACTAGAATCGCGCTTTAAATTGCGATTTCCCGATTTAAATCTGGATTGGGCCCTAAACGAGCCGATTTAAATTGGATCGACTTTTACTCGGGTTTACCGATTTTGACTCGGTCAACGCACTTTTGAATCACGACTTTTCCTGAGTTTCAATCACGATTTTTGTGGTTTGCGTGCCCAAAAATTGATAAAAACCCGATTTCAATTGTGTTTTCTCATTTCTTTGTTTGTTGTGGGTGTATTCATCTGCATCCTGTGTTTTCTTGTAGCTGGTGTGAAGGAGCAGCGACCATCACCTTCGAAGTGGGTTGTGGCTACCTACTTGTGCTAGAGTTAACTCATTACTCAGTTGTGAACTACGTAGTGTGAGTTGTGACTGTGAACAGTGTTGTGAGTCGTGACTGTGAACAGTGTGAAGGGGTAGCCGACAGTGACAAAGTTTGAAACGTTGAAGTTTAATCACTGTGAAGGGGAAGTGACTTGGGCAGAACTGGATTCACATGTTAAGGGGTAGCAAAGCTCGCAAAAGTAACATGTTAAGGGTGGCGATCATGCGCAAGAGTTAAGTGATGTTTGAAACTCAGCTAGCTACCAGACTTCTATGGATGAGAATTGATATATTTTGGACATATATTGATAACTTGTAGTATATGGACATGGCTATTTGAATATCTATGAAAAATGTTTTTCTAATTCAAAATGTGTATGTAATTAATTTTTTGTATTTGCCGAATTTTTCCTGTTTCTTTCCCGATTCGATTCAAACTCTTCGCTCTTTTCCCTCGCCGATTTATTGTCGATTCTGATTCTGGTAACTATGGGAAAAACAAATATGTATCTCTGAAAAGAAAATGATGAAGTAATTTTCTGGGCCATCTTCTGGAATGCACAGGAGCTTGGATGTGCTTCTTGGTCATGATCTGATTGAAAGGAATAGCTTCTGCTGGGATGAACAGAATGTAAGGCACCTAAAGAAGATGACCTATGACGCAAAGTATTGGGGTTTTTCTCCTTATCTGTAATTACAGACCAAGAAGAAGCAAAGTAGTGCTTTGCACTAATACATGAAAAAGGCTAAGTAAAATGTGGAGAACGCAGAAGGTCAAAGACACCAGGGGTTGAAGTATGAATGGATCTAGGGCGTTTTGATGATGCGGAAACTTAAGGTGCAAAGAAACCCAATGCAAATGGTGGATAAGAGAATATCCAAACAAGAGAGGTGTGAGAACATCTTTTCTGGGCTAAAATTGTGCAATGACTTCTCCTCAGCTTGAGATCACGAGCATCCAAAAGATCTTGATAGCAGATCTTGATAGTCTTTCATCGCAGAAAAATTACGATTTACATATTCTGGGAATGCATACAAAGGTGGAATTGATTTCTGAATAAAAATATTGGTGTGCATGTTAGAACAGTAATCCACCCTTCGTACCTTAGTTTAGACCTTAGACAAATTCTTTTGCTTCTATGCATTGATTGCTATGGTTTAGACTTTGGGAAATTGGTCTAGAAAGTAAACTGGTTATTTTGGCCCATTCACACACACACCAGCGCTCTAACTTGGTCAACCTAGAACATGTGCGCCCTCATTAATGACTGGAGTGCTCCCCTTCCTCTTTTTGTGGAATTTGGGTTGACTAGGGGCGCTAGTGATGTTTTTAGACCATTTTGGCCCTTCTAGTGCATTTATTGTTCATCTTGAGCCACTCCCACACCTCTGTTTGTTCACCCATGCCTATCATAGACTCATTTATGCTCCAGCATGCCTCACCAACGTTCACACCAGGTTTCGTGACTGTTTGGGGTAATTCGAGAGCTGACTGGTCCACCTAGGGGGGATGGAGGTCAAATCTAGTTATGACACATGTGCACTTCCAAATGGCTTCCTAAACCTCACTAATTTTCTCTATTGATGTATATATATAATCTTAACATAGTTACATGTTAGACAGTGTTAATAATATCCACTATTGTGTTCACATGTGTGTAATTTTACTCTTTCAAGCTTTTTTGTGCTTGTTTTGCAAACTAGAGCGAATTGTGAGAGTTGATTGAAGCTGCAAATCAAATTCAGTGTGTTTGATTTGCTATTAGAGTGATTCTCTAGAGAAATTTGTGAGTTTTCATTGTAGGTACATTCAACAATTTTCACCACTAGCGCAAGCAGAGATGGAGCAAACCCATGTCTTGCTGACTCTATTCAATTACTTTGAATGGAAGGCCGAGATGGTCATCCAACTAAGATCCAAGGGTCTCTACAGGGTTACCATGAGGACAGAGATGGAACCAAATTCTACAGTAGAGAAGTCAAAGTTTTTCAATAGACTTGATGAAGCATTTGAAATGTTGTGTCTAAGCATTTCAAGAGATGACATGTTTCATGTTGACAGTTTAGCTACCCCAAATGAAGTCTGGCTACAGGGGAGGATTGGCATAAGTCTGCCTTAGTCAATGTGTTGGGCATATACCAACTAATGATATGATGTGAATGTGCAACAAAGAGTGATTCTACTAGTGGAGTCTTGATTTGACTACATAGACACAAAGAAATTGCTCAGTATCTGATAAGAATGCAAACTGCTAAAGAACTCTGGACAAAACAAATGAGTAAAGATCAGAGTTTAAGTTCAAGAGAGTAAATTGCAGAAAATATTATATACAGCTAGTGTGCAAATCAATGTTTTAAAACTCGGCCGAGGGTCAACTCAGACTCGGCAATGACTCGACCGATTTGATTTTAATGACTCAGTTTACTAAAAAACACAAAATATTTAATATTTTAAAGATTATAATCCATCATTCCAAAGCATTAGAGACAAAACATCCAAAGTATGATCATATATATACCATATAAGGGTAAACATATCGAAATTGCACGAAGGGTATTGTGCCAATGTGCAAGGCTGCAAGCATCAATACATAATACATATATGAAAGACTGAACAAAATGAAAATACATAATCAAAGATGTCTAAATGGCATATATGATGTAGAGTGAGTCGTGACAGATTCCAAAAAACAAAATGCTATGATGCCAGTAATAAGTATGCCACTACAACATTGATCAACATGATCAATAATCAAACTCATCACCACTGCTAGAACTAGAACCCGGACTAGCAATGACATAAGCAATGGCATATGGCTTAGGCTCAAACCCCTCAAGGTCATCTACAATTGTTGCAGTAGGAGCAATACTAGTTGGAGTAATGAGTTATGCTAGTTGGTTAGGGGTTAGGTTAGGGGTTAGCTTCGGGTTAGGTTAGGTTTTAGGTTAGTTTAATTAAATTTTTTAATTTGAAAAAAACATCAAATCGGGTTTGACTCGCCGAGTCGACCTTTAGCTCGGCCACCCGACCCGAGTTAAAGGCCGAGTCAATGCGGCTCAGGGTCAACTCGGGTGACTCGGTCTAGTCCGAGTCGGCTCGGACCGAGTTTTAAAACACTGGTGCAAATAGATGATAACCTTATAGGCATAAAACCAAAGAGATTCAAATAACAATAACAGTTACAAGAATAGCAGAGCTATTGTGTTCAAAGTTCAAACCTAAATTGCATGAAACAAGGGAAAGGGGACAAGTTTCATAAATGAGGACGCATTGGAAACGTGACCCCCCAAAATTTTGGAAACGAGGAAACACGATATATATATATATATATATATATATGAGCAAAGACATTTAAAAAATGAATGTGAAACATAAATCATAAATCATACATGTTGGCGAATCATTGCCTATATTTGGATGCTATTCATCAATAACACCCTATGCCTCCTTCGTCTAGGCTCTAGCCCTTGCTTCTAACTCAAATCTCAAAGTTGATTCTCCAAGGACATTAGTAAACGACTCAACAGCCTACAATTTTGATGAAACTTCCTAATCTGATCATTAAAATAAGCTAAAAAACACATCCCATGCTTAATAAGGGATTTTGCTCAAATGAAGAGTACTTTTATATTAAGGTCATGACAAAGGAGTTCAATGATCGACACCACCAACATCAAGGTACATACAGGGGTTGATGTCTTTGATTAAATGTCAATTCCATACCCTCATACATGATTGAAACTAATGGAAACTTTGTCATCCTGAAATCCTGGAAACTCTTAAGTCTGCTGAATATTGAATGGGATCTAAAATTCTACTTTTTGGATATGAAGTTCGATGAAGTTGGAACCACTCTCAAACATCCTAAACAATTAATGGTAATGTTAAAAATTTAAGTAAAAGGAAAAAATGAAAGATAAGGAAAATGTCACTTTTACTTTAAGAATTTAATATTACCATTTAATACTACCAATTTTACTGAATAAGGTGATATTTTTAATTAACCAAGCAACGTTTTCTTGGAAATGCGGCTTTTATGACCACATACGTATTGGAAACGTGTTTCCGTACAGAGAAAACGTGTTTCCTTCTTAGGAAATGCGTTCATCCGTACAAAAACGCATTTCCATGCCGTACGGTACACGTTTCTGAATTTCCAGCAGGAAACAGCCTGGGGACGTGGGGGGGGGTGGCATTTCCTACAACTTAGGTTGAAACTGAAGGGAAGCTCGAATATTGAATGACAGAGGACATATTGTGAACAAGTATACATGGCATCTACAGGAATATGAAAATGTACATGTTAGAGGACTTGTGGACTGTTAAAGAGCAGCAGAACTGAATGTGAAAGACGAAACAAATGCTGAAAAGATATCTGTCCGAAGAAAGAGCAGATTGACAGAAGAACAAACATACCTACAAGCTTAGGGCGGCAAGGTGATGCTTGGGATAGCAAGTTGTTGCTTGCTTAGTAAGTTAGTGCTTACAGAGGATTGGTATCGCCATCCACTTGACAGGTTGGTGCCTGCAGGATTGAGTTAGTGCTCAAGAGGATTGGTGTCCTCTCAACAAGTTGCAGCTTGTTGACTGCAGGTTGAAGCCTACCAATTTCTAAGTAGGTGTTTACAAGAGAAACGGTGTCCTCACAGGTGGCAGCATGTTGTAATAAACTGAAGCTGTTTAATAAAATGATCTTAGGTGGTTTTTTCCCATTGGATTTCCATGTAAATCCTCTTGTGTACTCTGCATAATTTTATGTGTTGTTAAATAGCATTGCTAATGATTAATGTTATATGTGTAAAACTTTCACACTGTTTTCCCAACCCGGTTTTAAGTCTCACTGCTCATTGTTTAATGCCCAACCCATTTATCAGACTGCCGAAAAATGAATTTTATCTCATAAACAAATTTACAAAACTTGGAACACATGAGAAAATAATAACTTCTTAGCAGAAAATTCACACACACATAAACAAAATTCAGACTCAGGAATTTAGGCAAAAGCCTCAGGAAAAACCCCATAAGGGGAAAACCTGTGAAAGAGAGTTCTTATTTTATTTCTTCTTCAAAATAAGGTACAGCAGTAATAAAATCAGCAATAAATTCACAACTTATATCAACCCCAGTGCCAGTGTTATCGGAACTGGACCGGAACCGGCAAAACCAGCCGGTCTGACCGGTTTACAGGGTTGGCGGGTCCGGTCAGCAAAAAAAATTCAAAAAACCGGATTTTTTTCCAGATCGAGTATGGAACCGGCCAAAACCGGCCAAACCAGTCAAAACCAGCTGAACCGGCCGGTCTGGACTAGGGACTCACGAAACTCAATTTTTTTTTAAAAACCCAGAAAATAAAACTTTGCTGATGTACTTTGGAGCCTCTTTGTTAATGTACTTTGGTTCAGAACCTCAGAGATGTATTGCACTAGGTGCTATTTTGGATATTTGCACCCATATTTGCTATATATATGAGAAACTTTGCATATTTCTGTATTAATGGTTTGGATTCATATGTATGCACATGAATATATATGTTTTTTACAAAATATGAATATTTTATGTATTTTTTTGTCAGCCGGTTTTTAACCCGGTTTTTTGCCGGTTCCGGTCCGGTTCACATTTTGGGCTTCACCGGTTCGATGGTCGGTCCGGTTCCGATAACATTGCCCAGTGCTCAGCTATCTCAGGCTTTAGCAAAAGACAGCCCCATAATAAAACTCAGATTGTAATTTCTCCTTGAAATTTGTGCTGCCTGCCTTGAATTTCGTGCAGCCTGTCAACAGTACGGACTGCTCTCATAAACTGTACAGTCGCTGCAATTAATGACAGTACTTAATGCTGAAAGGCCCCCAAGAAAAGCATGCTACAGTTCCTTCCTCAAACTGTGTGCTTGTCCCTCAATTTTCGTGCCGCTGCTTACTGCTGTAGGGTGCCCGAAATGTGTGCCCTCTCTTCTTCTCTATCCCTGCTCTCTGTTTCTTCAAGAGGTCGAGTTCTCTTCCAAAGCTCATGGAAAGAATGAATGCCTCCTTTCATTTTCCCTTGCCTTTTTGTTTTCTCACCTAGGGTAGCTGAATGGTCACAAGATCAAGGGCCCACATTGAATCTTGTAATCTAAGATTAATGGATAAGATTAAATGCACATTCTCTCCACAAATAATTATTTTTATTCAACTCCCCATTAAATAAATCAAAAAGTCACTTTAAATCTTTAAAGTGGTTTATTTCACATCACATGAAATTAATGCAAGGGTCATGTCACTTTTCCCCTTTTAGTGACTTACGCATAAAATCACTAGGGGAACACTTTCTTAGCTACAAAATCAACAATATGATGTGCTTGAAGTTATAATAGATAAAAAGTGCTCAGTATTGATTCTTCCTGATTCAGTCTGAAATTTATTTCTGTGTAATTTTTAGCCTTCAACAATGCTCTGATACCATGAAATTTTTTTATAACCCCAACCCCGTTTCAGTTTCAGTATTGCATATGGCTTAATGCCCAAACCCCATCATGGATGTACATTAAAAATTTAAAATTTTACTGAAAGCATGAAACACATGAGATTTATTTTCAACTTTTTAACTGTAAAAATTTATAACAGCCCTAATCTCTTACTCAGAAATTTTAACTCAGGTAACACATGAAATAAACACTCAGATTTTTTACAATAGTTCCAGGAAAAACTGCGAAGGGAAAACCTGTTCTTCAGAGAGATTTTATGTAAGTTTTTACTCAGTTTCAGCCTCCGGTTTAGATGTTGAAAATAATTCAGTTAATTGTCGAACCCAGAAATTCATTAGGCAGGAAATAACATAAATTTTCAAACTGAAATAAACACTGTTGTAACTCAATCTTTAATGACAGAAAATAAAATAAATACACGCCATGAAATTTTCAAACACAGTAAATTTTTGGCAACATGCCCAAGAAAAACCCACAAGGGAAAAACCTGTTAGATAAGATAAGATAAGATAAGATAATTTTATTAATGTCCACTAATGATCACAAAGTAGGTCAACGTGATTGTCGGTTACAATGGTAGTTTATGCATGTGGGAGGATCAAACAATCTCCCTTTAAAGCAAAAGGAAATATAATATAAGCAATGAAGTAGATAGAAATACAGATAAACAAGTCAAGCTAGGATGAAGCATGGAAGAGTTCCTACTCAAGAGAGAGAGTATTTTTATTATCAGGAAAAATTATAGCAAAACTCATAAATTTTCAGACTAACTTATCTCAACCCGGAAAAGAAAATTTCTGCCTTGTTTTTCGTTAAACTAGAAAAATCAAACTCAAATTTTTTTCCATGTTTTCTGCCTCGATTTTTGTGCCACTGTACAGATTGTACGGACTGATGGACTGTACGGACCTCGAAATTCGTGCCCAAAAAAATCTCAAAATCATACCCAAAAATCTGCCTCGAAAATCGTGCTTGTTTTACTAAAAACCGTATCGTACGAACTGTACAGAATGATGTTGTCTTCTCCTCGATTTTCGTGCCCTCTCTGCAGTTGTCCTTTTCCTTGATTTGCGTGCTGCAATTTTTTTCTCTTTCTCAGAAAAATGGAAACCTTATCTCTCGGCTCTCTCCTTCACTTCAATCTACAAAAGTGAGTGAAATGGCCTTCCCTTTCCTTTTTGGTGAGAACCCTAGGGTTCATCTAATCCAACGGTGGAGATTAGATTAGATCAATGGATGAGATTAAATGCTCACATTTAATTCTCATAAATATTAATTTCACTCACCCACTTAAATTTACTAAAAGTGACTTTATTCTCTAAAGTCATATTAAATGCTCAACTTAAGTCATTTACTGCAAGGGTCCCTTTATTTTCCCCTTTTAAGTGACTAAGGCTAAAGTCATCTAGGGGAACACTTTCCTGGTACAAAAATAAACACTCCCTCTTACTGAGGAAGGTGTTCTACACCACTCCCAACTTGTCTCTAGAGAAGACAAACTTGCCCCTCCCCAAAAGATTTCGTCAGAATGTCTGCAACATGCTCATCAGTGGAAATGTACTGTAAAGTCACTGCTCCTCTCTGAAAATAATCTCGAATGAAATGATACCTGATCTCTATATGCTTTGACCGGTCATGAAATACTGGATTCTCAGAGAGTTGGATGCACCTCTGATTGTCACAGTAAATCACCGTAGGCCTTAGCTCCTGACCAAATAAATTCACTAGCAACTTGTGAAGCCATAGTGCCTTGCAACTGGCATGAATGGCTGCCATATACTCAGCCTCTACAGAACTCAAAGCAATAGACTTCTGCTTTCAACTGCTTTCGACTGAACCACGACACTGCTGTCGAGCCCAAACTTAAACAACATCCAGAAGTGCTCTTCTGGTCTGCCACATTGCCTACCTAATCTGAATATGTGAAGCCAATCAACCTGATCCCATCCGACTTCCTGTAGTCCAAACCAAAATCCACTGTCCCTGCTAGGTATCGCAACACATGTTTTGCGGCAACCCAGTGCACTCTCCTAGGCTCAACCATGAACTGACTGAGAGTGTTCACCGCAAAACACAAATATGGCCAAGAGTTGACCAGATACATCAATGAACCAATTAGCTGACCAGAATATAATGTAGGATCCACCAACTCTCCCTCAGAAGCATGAAGCTTCTTCCAGTTGGTGATTATCGGTGTCGACATCGGCCTCCAATCCTCCATCTTAAATCCTTTCAGAATATCAACAGCATACTTTCCCTGTCCCAGGAAAATATGTCCAACCTCCTGCCAAACCTCCAATCCCAGAAAATAGTGCATCAACCCAATATCTGTCATATCATACTCTGAAGCAAGATCCTTCTTGCAAGCTGCAGTGGGTCTCTCTCCCCCTGAGATAAATAAGTCATCAACATATAACCAAAAATTTAAAAATAAGAGGATCATCTCCAACCATGATGAAATAGAGATTCGAATCTGCTTCATTCTTCTGAAATCCCATCCTCTGCAAGTAAGAATCGATCCTGGAGTACCAAGCTCTAGAAGCTTGCTTCAGCCCATACAAGGCTTTCTTCAGCCTAAAAACATGAGACTCTCTCTCATGAATCTCAAAGCCCTGAGGCTGTTCAACATAAATCCCCTCCTGTATGATTCCATTGAGAAATGCGGTCTTCACATCCATCTGATGGATCTTCCAAACCATTTCTGTTGCAATGGAAATCAATGCCATGATCGAAGTATACCGAGCAATCGGCACAAATGTCTCATCATAATCAACACCCTCAACCTGTGAAAACCCCCGCGCTACAAACCTGGCCTTGTACTTCTCCACACTCCCATCTGCAGCATTCTTTAGCTTGTAAAGCCACCAAGAAGTCACCACCGACTTCCCCTCAGGTCTCAAAACTATCTCCCACACATCGTTCTTCATGATGGAATGGTACTCATCCATCATGGCATCTCACCAAACATGATGCTGGGAGGCCTCCTCAAAAGTAGAAGGCTCTGAATCACGTAAACTAGCCATCAAAAGCATGTCCAATCTGTCAGGCATCTGAATAGACCTCACTGGCTCATTGGGTGTCCCAAACTCCTGAGCTTCCTTCAAAGTGTCTCGAAGCCACTTAGGTGTCTTCTTCCTTGGAGGTTGCTCCCACATTGGTCTATCATCATATAAAAAACTACCAAAGGTGGAAACCCCAGTGGCCTGTGAACCAAAAGCTGGTGTACCAACTACTGGTGAACTTTGTGATCCTGATCCTCTGTATGGTGAACCTGTAATTTGAGACCCAACACCTGTCCCCGAAGACCATGTTGGTTGAACCACTGAAACTGGTGAACCTGTGCCTACACTGTGTGGTCAAGTAACTCCGAAAACCTATGATCCTGTCTGTAGTACTGATGGTACTTGTGTAACTTGAGGTGCAAGAACCTGCTTGTTACTCTTTCATTTTCCTTTTTTTAAGTGCCAAATATCTCTAGATTTTTTCCCAAGACCATCATTCTTTTTGCCAAGCCTTTGTCTTGAGAAGTACGTTGGGATTTGTTCCCAATTGCCGCATTGTTTTGCGTGCCACTTCTCTTTCCCCACTATCTCTTGTGTATTTTCAGCAAGCTGGAAATTTCAAGACTAGTGCTTAAAAGTCAATTTTTTTATTTCCTTTTTGCCTTGGAAAACATGCACGAATTTTCTCGAAAAACGTGCAAATTTTTCACTTTTAGGCTTGCTGGTTTTTTTGTGTTTTTCATTAATTTTCAATTCTCGAAATTCATTTAAAAATCAAAAAAATTCAACTTTTTCTACTTTTTCTCGAAAAACGTGCAAATTTAAGCTTGTTGTTTTTTGCTGATTTTTTGACATTTCTCTGTTATTTTCCAATTCTAGAAATTAGCCTAAAAAATTCGAAAATTTTCCAAAAAAAATATTTTTTCAATTTTTTGTACTTTTTCTCAAAAAAGTGCAAATTTAAGCTTGCTGGTTTTTGCTGATTTTTTGACATTTTTCTGGTATTTTCCAATTCTGGAAATTAGCCTAAAAATAAGAAAATTTTCGAAAATTTTTCAAAAAAAAATATTTCTTAATTTTTTCATCATTTTCTTGAAAAACGTGCCATTTCAAGCTCGCTGATTTTTGACTGATTTTTTGCAATTTTCTGCTATTTTCTAGTTCTGGAAATTAGTCTAAAATATTTAAAATTTTATTTCTCAAAAAATTTCAAGTCATTTCATTGAATGACGCGCATTTTGCGTCATAGAAGGCAAGCTTTTTCTCTCATTTCCAAGGTCCGATTTGTGGTCTTGTTTTCCTGTTTTGGGCTCTTATTTATCTCATTGGGCACTTATCATCTCATTCACTTTCATTTTTTCGAATCATAAGTTGAAATTTGGTTTCCTAACACTCTCACTAGCTGTTGTTTAAAGCTCTTACTTACAGGTGAACCAAGAGCAAAATCAAGCAAGAAAAGAGCAAGCAAAGCTAGATCCAAAAGACAAGGATCTGAACCCAAAAAACCTTTCTCCTTTGTACAAGTCATAATAAGGCTTCAAGTTCTCTTGTTTACCCACTTTCTTCATTTTCAAGGGTTAAATTCCCTTATCTTGTAAAAGTTTAATGAAACAAGGCTAAGTGGGATAAAGCCTCCATAGTTTGTGTTTCTTCTCCATTTGGGGAAGAGTGTCTTGGTGTGTTCTTTAGCTTTAGAACACTAATTGCTCGCTTAGATGTACTTTTCACTAATTGCTAGTTTCATTTTTGGCATTTGTTATTATTATTTGAGCCATCACTTGTGTTCCTTGTGTATGCTTTATCTATCTTTAAAAGGAACCAAAGACTCTTGAACTTGTCATAAGACTAGTCAAGAGCACTCTCTGTTGGAGAGCATAAGCATTGCACTTATACTGCATTTTAGCATATAGATTAGTTAAAGTCTCTTGAACCTCTATCATAAGACAAGTCAAGAGCACTCTTTATCGAAGAGGTTCATCTATGTGCTCTAATTAAAATTCGCAACTCATCACTCCCCTTTAATAAAATTTGAATTTATGCGTTGTTTCATTGCCGGAGTATGCTCTGACCAGCCTAAAAAAAAGCTGGAGTACACTCAGAAACGATATTGGACTGATTAATCGAGCAAGATTCAACATAATAAAACTTTCAACCCCATAACCAACGAACCGGTGTTGATTCAATAAATACTCAGGTAGTGGGCAAATTCCAAGTGGGGTCACCGGACTGCTCAATCTGGACGCTTGCTGGTTAAATTCTCTGAACACCTAGCTTGTGAGCTAGACCGGCACCAACATGTCTTCGAACGGAGCCACTAAAAGTATTTCTGGTTAGATTTCCATAGACACCTAAAAACAAGATTACTTAAAATCTATGTTGCACAAGTTTCTGGAACGTGGGAACTTAGGGAACGTGGGTACGAGTGTCGGATACGTCTAGAAGTTTCCCCCAAATTTGCAGGAAACGGCACGTTGGGAACGTCAATAATATATATTAAAAAAATATAAAAAATAATAATTAAAAAACATGAAAAGAGAAGAAACACAGAGAAAAAAAGAAACATGAACACAAATCAAATGACTTAACTTATCCCGTGTATTACGGTTGTAACTAGAACCTCTTAGCAGATGGAAATGGCAATAAAATTGAGATTACCATCCACATCATTGATTATATAAGGTAGACTCTTTCTAAACCGGGGACTTTTAGAAGTTATAGTCCCTATATTTGTGCCTATGTGTATTGAGTAAGTTTTTAGTTTTGTGTGATTTAAATGTATTAGAATATTATATGTTTACAAAACATTCTATGCCAAGGTATTGCAAATTTATAATTATTCAAATTTAAATTATTATAAAATAAAAATCAAGATATTTTTAATTTAAATGTAATATATGAATTTAGTTTTAAAGCAAGATTTAGAACCATTTCCAATTAGTTAAAAGTTTACTTTTTATTCATAAAGTAAATAGTAGAATAAATACATTTATTTTCTTTTGTTTAATAATATATAAAACGTCAAAATAGATTTACATTTATTATTGATTAGCCATAGTGCAATTCAGTGTAGGCATGAGTGCATGAGTGAATACTCTAGCACGAGCATTAAATAGAGATCAGTGCACCAACTCGACAAGGTAGCACGAAAAAGACTTTTATTGCAACTTAGTTTTCAAGAGAATTTTTTTTGAGTCAACCATGTATATGTACGGTCGCAAGGAAATAGGAATGTTGTTACCAACCAGCATGGCAACCATGAATGCGTGGAAGTTCCCAATGAAGGAAACGCACAAAAAGAAGTCCCCAAGTTCCCGATTTTAGAGGGTGGAAGTTCCCAATAAGTTCCCAACCATCGGGAACGGTTTCCGTTGAATTGGGAAAGTTTCCTACAAGTTCCAAAGTTCCCTGGAACGTCGGAACTTCGGGAACGAGTTTCCTAAAAGCCGGGAGCGGTTCCCGTGCTACATAGCTTAAAATACTAGAAAATCAACCACGAACAATTTCAAAACAATCACACAAACATTATATCGATACTTATATCTGCAACATCCCAAGCATTCATTGACTCCATTTAGCACCATGATTTGGGACACCATTTGTCCTTTAATTCTTAAAGTCATTATATTGTGGATGCTTATTTAAATTCCAAGATGTCATATATTGTTTCATCTTGATATTTGTGTTTTGTAATTGCAACGTGGATTGCGTATTTTATTGTATCTCAAAAAACTCCTAAACAACACCCATCCACATCACAACACCAAAAACACTTAAAAACATAGAGCCATAGAAAACTCTTTGTTTGGGACTAACCCCCTTGGCTTCGTTAGGAGTTAGCCTAAACGAAGGAGCTAGGATTCAGGTGACATTACCTGGCTCATTGCTTGCCCCCAAGGCCACACCTTTCCCGCTCAGGGAAACAACAGCCCAAAAGATTTTTGTTGACGATGTGCATTCGGCGGACAACATCTCTGGCGCCGTTGTCGGGGACAAATCTTCTTGTTCCTGGTCGACTTTTAACCTTAGTTTTTTCTTAGTTTTCTACCTTTTTGATAGATTTTTAGTCCAATCAACTCTCTGAAATTAGACTTGAATCCATCTGGCGACTCCATTGTCAAATAACTTACCAAGATATTCAACTAGAAGAAACTATGAAGGCTTACTCAATTTCATCCCTGAGCCTAAACATGTTTATAGGAGGAGATTCAATACGTTAATTTCTCGTAGGATCCTTAAGAATCTTGGATCTGAGTCTGTTTTAGACATCCGCACTTTATTTGAAGAAAATAATAACCAAAATTGTTTTTTTGACATAATGGGTGAGTATTTTACTCAACTCGACTTCTCTCAGATAACAGGTCAACCCCATCGTCTTCCAGACAAAGCCGTAGAGAAGCTCCCTATGTTCACTGGCTCTGATGCAATCACTTTCGCTATGCATCTCAGAAGTTTCTCCAGATGTGTTAATGCCTTCATCAATGATCATGCACATCAACATGATGATGTTTACATGAAACTCTTCGCTCTTTCCTTGGATGGAAGAGCTGGTGACTGGTACAGCAATTTACCAGACAACTCCTTTGCTACACTCGAAGCTTTCAAAACTGCCTTCACTAATAGGTTTGGTGAAAAGGAACCTAGGCATCAACTGGCTTCTTTGACAAATATAAAGAAGAAGAAGAACGAGACTAGGGATGAGTTTAACCAGAGGTTCACAGAACTATCTAATGCCATTCCTGCCACTTACAAACCACCTGCACCATCTATCTTGCTTTATTACATCGAAGCACTTATTGGGAAGATGCAATATCAGATTAGGGATAAAGAACCCAATACTCTTCTAAACGCACAAGAAATGGCAATCAAAATAGACAGAAATATGCAGTCTTCAAGTGAGTCTAACCTTCATGGTTATTCTATGTCCTCAACCCCTTTAAAATCAAATGAGCATAAGGAAGAGGACCCTTATAAAAAACAGATGTTAGAAATGAAGGAAAGACTTGAAAGAATGGAAGATAAACTCTAGCTCAAATGAAAGAAATGCGGAACAAGGTTATCATAATGGAAAGAGTGCAGTCGCAACCTACCCCAAGTCCATTCTCTCTGAAAACAAATTGGCAAAGAAAAGCACCCAACAATGAACAGAGGCCTCCTCATCAATTAGAAGTTGCTAACATGGTTGAAACTTACACACCATTTTGTAGGGCATGTGAAGACTTTCATGAGGAATCTACTTGCCATTATGCATGCTATGTTCAGGAGCATGGTTTTCCAGAGGTTGTGATCCGAAAGCATCATTAAGCGAGCCTGAGTAATGTGGATGACATGCATAATATTTCCAGAGAAAGTTGGAGAGAGGCAGAACAATACAGTCAAGGGCATGATACAAGTGATGAAGAGTCCCTTAAAGTTTACATGGATGATGACTACGAGACTTTACTAGAAGATCCAACCTTTGAAGTTTTGCGTGATGACAATCCTCCGTGCTCTCCACCTGATGACAAATATGTGGAAAGTTGGGATATCTTTGAAACCCAACTTTTTGAAGAGGATTGTTACGATCATAAGGAGGATGAAGATAACCAAGGGCTTGGTACCAGTGACGAACACTCTCTCATATCTGACATAGATAGGGATGATCTTCTTGAGAATCCCATCTATATGATATGTCTAGCGAAAGGAGTGTTTCTCCAGAAATTTATGGAAGTCCAATCTATGATGCATCCAACAAGGGGAGTGTTTATTCTGACACTTATGAAAGCTGTAAAGAAGAGCAGTCAGAGTTGTATTTCAGTATCTGTAATGAGGACTTGAAGAAGCAGTGCAATGAAGAATCAGATGGGGTGCAACTAGTTGAACTTTTTTCTGTCATCATCTTCACACATAGATGTTCCTTATGATTTAGAGCAGTTTGGGGCTTATACACAGAGTTATCAGCAGATAAGCCCTTTCGATGAGTATGATTAGCTACCTTATCATACAGATTTGGACATCAGTCCTATCCAATCTTGGATAGAGGAAGTTTGCGTGAGCACCTACCAGTTTGGGTACAAATTTGATGACATTATTTATGATTTCCCACCTAGCCCGCCTTTTCTAGATCTTCACATAGGTTTGCATTTTCTAAATAAAATATTCTTGCTTTGGCGGGTAACCAAAGATAAGGAAAAACATTTTTACATTAATAAAATGCTTAGGTGGCTACATTGGATTTTTTATTTCACCTAACCTTTTGATATCATGCTTAGAGCAGGCAAATAGGCTCCTTAAAGTGAGCATTTACTTTTAGCATTTCTTTCTGAACTTAGGAATAAATAATTTTTTTAAGTTTTGTCATTCCTCTGAATAAAGCAACTTTTGGATCATTGGCTCGTTTTCATAAAACTTGTGCTACTGAGGTTTTCTTGTCAGTTGAGATGTTTTTACAGGATATGGAAACCCGAGATTTTGGTGTTCTCATATGCTCTCCTTGCATAAGAGACTAGATCGAGCACACGTCCCGCAGTTGGAGCCAGATGTCACCAACTATTTTGTACCATAGTTGAACCTCCTGTTGAGTCGCCATTTGATGAACATGGTCAATGTTCATATTCAATGCAACATAAGTTCAGAATGTTAAGCCTAGCCAATTTTGGCTAGTCATTTTTATTTTTATGTTGAAATGACATGCCCCATGGGGTTTTTGTAATAAAGTGTGCTAGTAGGGGTTTTAAGTGGCTCGGTCCCCTAAGACATAAAATTTCAACTAAGGTATTCCAGGGAGTTTTTTCCCTTGTCAATTACGCTTTGCCTATAGCTGAGTATAATCAATGAGGTTTTCTCCCGCTTCCTCCAAAGGTGGAATGCCCGATTTTGAATTTTGGGCCTTGGGGGGTTATTAGAGTCCAACTAGTAAATATGAACCTACTAGGCACTATTGGTATGTTCTATAGTCATTTCCTAGGCCTCGGGATACATTGAAACAATGTCTAGAAAAAAAAATCTCGGACGCGTGGTAATTTTTTTATTTTTTATTTTTTGACTATAGGGAATTAATTAAAATTTTCAATTAATTAAACCATTTGACCATGGTTTAAATGAAATTTTTCAATTTGTAATAATTAAGTGGTCTATGGGGTGTTTTTGGCAAATGAACACTTATTTTCTAAGCCAAAACACTCATTCAACCCCTAGACACACTTATCCTAAGTTTCAGACTATTATTTGGCTTTATAATTAATATTTTCTCAAAAAACCCAAAAAATGAGAAATATTAATTAAAATAATAAAAAATAATAAATTGGAGAAAACCAAAATATCTCCAAAAAGGCCAAATTGAATAAAATAAAGAGATAATTAGCTCGGCACGAAGCATTTATGATGATTCCAATCAACATCGATCAGTTTCAGATCAAGTATCGGAGTGTAGCAGTTGAACTATCCATCAGAAATTCGCCCTCTTTGGTCAAATTCGTTTTTGGGTTGAAGTAATTGTTATCTATTGGCCCGGTGATCATTACGAGGGGGGATGAGCCACCTCACCCCCCCCTCATCATTACAACTCACTCTTATCTCAGTTGCAGCTCATTTCAACTCCAAATCATCATGTCGAGCTCATTCAATTGCTTCGGTGTTACTCTTAGTCCAGATTTAGGGATTTGAGCCCTATTTTCTTTCCCTTTTGTATAAATAAGAGGCTCTTCTTCCCATTTGGATATGGAGAATTTGTGCAAGTACACTCTGGAGAAATTTGTAATATGTTTTGAATTTGAATAAAGCAAAAAGACTTTGGAGGTCCATGTGGGAGTTCTTTGTATGCTATGCTTCATCTTGTTTAAGGTGATACCATTCTTAGCTCATCTCTTTTTATTCTTAAGTATATGATCTTGTGATTAGAAGGCTAACAATCTGGCACAATATTATTTGATCTATGCTTTTCTCTTGAGTTTTGTGGCTTTCAGGTATTATCCCAGGTGCAAGAGATTTTGCTTGGTTTATACATTCATCTTACAAGTTCCCAAAGGAGGCTTCTACTTTAAAAAGTTAAGAAACAAAGCTTGCTTACCTCATCCATCATACAAACTACTTCAAAAAATCTCTTCGCTACATTGGTTACTACAAATCGGATCTACTACACTCACAAGTTTTATAGTTTGATTTGCTTTACAAATAGTGCAATACTCTCAAATCTTTCATATCTCTAGATCTTGCATTATGATTGGCTAAGTAGATCAAAGATTCACACTTTGATCTACTTGCTTGGGTTTAGATCTACTATTTTCAATCTTTAATTTTTACTAGATCTAAGATCCTAGCTTCATTACAAACTTGTAAATCCATTATTTCCTTTTACTCAACTTGTTATTCTTTCATTTTTCTTTTTTTAAGTGCCAAATATCTCTAGGTTGAAGAAAATCTGACTAAAACATCAACATCTCATTGTGACATTTCGTCAAACACTTTGCATGCAAACTAGATTTATGTTCATCAGAGTTATGATTTATTTCAGACTGAAAAATGTAAATCTACAGATAACTTGAACATAAATACTCATGCATGCACCCAAATGAATCTAGCTGAAGACACAAATACCCATAAGAACACAGAGAATTTTAGGGCCAAGCCCAAGGCAAAACCCTCACCTCTGTGAGGTAAAACCCGGAGAAATTTTATAGAGAGAGAAGGTGCATTTTACAGAGAGATTTCTTGCTAGAAAATATTGAAAAAAAAATCACTGAGAAAAGTGCAGCAAACCAGAGGGAATGTACCAGCAATAAATGTTGTTGTACAGCCCTCCTCCTTCAGCAACTTTCTCGAAAACCGTGCCACAAACAGCCACCTCGATTTCTGTGCAAAAACTTGATCAAACAGCAAGAATACACCTCGAGAAATGTGCCTCTGTACGATATCTATTAATGTTGCTGTTGTACGGCATGTACTTGGCTGTACGGCCTGCTGTACGATTTGTACAGTACGGCCCTGCCTTGGAAAACGTGCTGCAAACTTTCTGCCTCGTTTTCTGTGCTAGCAAAAATCTGATCTCTCCTTCTCTGAAAATGACTTCTCTCTCTCTCACTGGGGATCTTCCTTCTCTCCCACGTGTGGCTGAAAAATTTCTCTCCTTGAATGTATATTTCTCTTCTCCCAATGCTTCATTAAATAAGTGAAATCTCCTTTAGAAACCCTAACTAACAAAAAACCTAACCCTAACTTACTTTTCAAGGGTCAAGATCAAAATAGATCTAAGGGCTCTCATTAAATGCACACTAAATGTCACTTTAATCATTTAATGTCATTTATTACATTCACATTATTTATTAAAGTCACTTTCACTTTATTAATATAAAGTCACTTTTTATAATATAAAGTGAACTTAGGAAAATACAAAAACTATGTCCCCACCAAGACATTACAAAAACAGTGAAGGACCTACTGAGTTACAATAAAAACTAACACTCCCTCTTAACGAGGAAGGTCCTTCAAAACAAGATCTATGTCACTTTCCTCTTTCATCTGCTGGAACTCCCTCTTGCTCCTGAATCTGGATCTGTGACCTGTAGACCACTCTCTGAATGCTTCGTAAGAATCTGCATCTTCTTCAGCATCCTCCTGCTCAAATCCCTCATACTGGTTGAGTCTTCTACCAGTACTCACAAGAGAACTACTGTTCTCTGGAAACTGAATAATCGGCGCCACTGCAGTTTCCCCTTCTGATCTGGAATCTGAAATCCATCCAGATGTCTGATATACATTAGGTCCTTTTAATGTATATAAATCCTCTTTCTGGCCACCAAGCAGAATGGTGCCATCCACATCTCCAACTAGAATCAGGAATACATGCTCCCTCTTGAACAGTACTCCGAAACCCATGCTCTCCAGAGCTGAGACTGAGATCAAACTGGTTCTCAGTTCTGGTACATACAAAACCCCATGCAAGACTAGGGTTTCTCCATCGAATAAACTGAATCGGACTGAACCGATTCCCCTTACTGCTCGAACGGTGTCGCCTTGCTGAACAAAGTGACCCGGACCCACCTCTGTGACACTAAAGAACTTGGTCAGTGTGTCTGTCATATGTTTTGTTGCTCCACTGTCAATGAGCCATTCATGACTCAGAATCTTTCTGCAACTGCCAATACTGGATGCTATAGATACAAGTGCAAAATCTTCCTCAAAAGTCTCTGCAAAATCTGCTACAGCAGCCTGAGCTGAAGATTCTGACACTGAACCCTTGCCCTTCCTCTTCTCAGTGTTTGGACACTGAGATGCATAGTGACCAAAAGTGTTACAAGCAAAACATCGAACCTTACTAAGGTCCTTCTTCTTCTTCCCTTTCCCAGCAACAACAAAAGCTACATTCTCTTCTCCACTCTGAGGGCTCTGAAGAATCCCCTCTCTTGATTCTTCTTGGACAAAGTCATCCCACAACCTTGTCCAGTCAGGTAGCTTATCTCTAGCCACCACCCCTTTTACAAAGGTATGCCATTTAGTGGAGAACCCGTTAAGAGCATGTCTCACAAGCTCTTCATCCTCTACTTTCTCACCGGTTGCACCCAGTTCATCTCTGACTTGAGTAATCTTGGTGAGATAAGTAGTCACTGAATCAGTCTCCATCATCTTGGTATTTCTCAGCTTCTCTCTAAGAACCATCTTCTGGTTCTGGTTCTTGCTCTGATATAAGGTACACAAGGAAGCCCACATGTTAAACACATGTCTTTCCAGAAATAAAAGGAATCACATGATCCTTGATAGAATCAAAGAGAATCTTCTGAGCTTTGATGTCTCTTTTCTCAAACTCAGCCTTTTGTACAGCATCTGTGGGAACTACAACAGTAGCTGAAGCTCCCACAATATCCCATAACGCCTGCTCTTTGAACAATATCGTGATTCTTTCTTTCCATGGACTGAAGTTACTGGATCCATCCAGTCTGTCCTCGTACCTCAATCCTGCTGCTGCCATGATGCTTGGACTGAATGTTCCACCTGCAAGACCCTCTCTTCTATGTTCTACACAACATGTACAAAGTCTTCAGCAACCTAGCTCTGATACCATGAAGAAAATCTGACTAAAACATCAACATCTCATTGTGACATTTCGTCAAACACTTTGCATGCAAACTAGATTTATGTTCATCAGAGTTATGATTTATTTCAGACTGAAAAATGCAAATCTACAGATAACTTGAACATAAATACTCATGCATGCACCCAAATGAATCTAGCTGAAAACACAAATACCCATAAGAACACAGAGAATTTTAGGGCCAAGCCCAGGGCAAAACCCTCACCTCTGTGAGGTAAAACCCGGAGAAATTTTATAGAGAGAGAAGGTGCATTTTACAGAGAGATTTCTTGCTAGAAAATACTAAAAAAAAATCACTGAGAAAAGTGCAGCAAACCAGAGGGAATGTACCAGCAATAAATGCTGCTGTACAGCCCTCCTCCTTCAGCAACTTTCTAGAAAACCGTGCCACAAACAGCCACCTCGATTTCTGTGCAAAAACTTGATCAAACAGCAAGAATACACCTCGGGAAATGTGCCTATGTACGATATATATTAATGCTGCTACTGTACGGCCTGCTGTACGATCTGTACAGTACGGCCCTGCCTTGGAAAACGTGCTGCAAACTTTCTGCCTCGTTTTCTGTGCTAGCAAAAATCTAATCTCTCCTTCTCTGAAAATGACTTCTCTCTCTCTCTCACTGGGATCTTCCTTCTCTCCCACGTGTGGCTGAAAAATTTCTCTCCTTGAATGTATATTTCTCTTCTCCCAATGCTTCATTAAATAAGTGAAATCTCCTTTAGAAACCCTAACTAACAGAAAACCTAACCCTAACTTACTTTTCAAGGGTCAAGATCAAAATAGATCTAAGGGCTCTCATTAAATGCACATTAAATGTCACTTTAATCATTTAATGTCATTTATTACATTCACATTATTTATTAAAGTCACTTTCACTTTATTAATATGAAGTCACTTTTTATAATATAAAGTGAACTTAGGAAAATACAAAAACTATGTCCCCACCAAGACATTACAAAAACGGTGAAGGACCTACTGAGTTACAATAAAAACTAACATAGGTTTTTTGCCCAAGACCATCATTCTTTTTGCAAGCCTTTGTCTTGAGAAGTACTTTGGGATTTGTTCCCAATTGCCGCATTGTTTTGTGTGCCACTTCTCTTTCCCCACTATCTCTTGCGTATTTTCAGCTAACTGGAAATTTCAAAACTAGTGCTTAAAAGTCAATTTTTTACTTCCTTTTTTGCCTTGGAAAACGTGCACAAATTTTCTCGAAAAACATGCAAATTTTCCACTTTTAGGCTTGCTGGTTTTTTTGTATTTTTCATTCATTTTCAATTCTGGAAATTCATTTAAAAATCAGAAATTTTTCCAAAAAAATTTTTTTTTCAATTTTTGTATTTTTTCTCGAAAAACGTGCAAAATTAAGCTTGTTGATTTTTTGACATCTGTGTTATTTTCCAATTCTGGAAATTAGCCTAAAAATCAGAAAAATTTCCAAAAAAAATATTCTTTCAATTTTTTGTACTTTTTCTCGAAAAACGTGCAAATTTAAGCTTGCTATTTTTTTCTGATTTTTTGACATTTTTCTGCTATTTTCCAATTCCGAAAATTAGACTAAAAATTAGAAAATTTTCAAAAAAATTTATTTTTTAATTTTTTCATCATTTTCTCGAAAACGTGCCATTTCAAGCTCGCTGATTTTTTGCAATTTTCTGCTATTTTCCAGTTCTGGAAATTAGCCTTAAATATTTTTAAAAAATCTGTAAAATTTTATTTTTCAAAAAATTTCAAGTCATTTCATTGAAAAACGCGCATTTTGCATCATAGAAGGCAAGTTTTTCCTCTCATTTCCAAGGTCCGATTTTTGGTCTTGTTTTCCTGTTTTGGGCTCTTATTTATCTCATTGGGCACTTATCATCTCATTCACTTTCATTTTTTCGAATCATAAGTTGAAATTTGGTTTCCTAACACTCTCACTAGCTGTTGTTTAAAGCTCTTACTTATAGGTGATCCAAGAGCAAAATCAAGCAAGAAAAGAGCAAGCAAAGCTAGATCCAAAAGACAAGGATCTGAACCCAAAAAACCTTTATCCTTTGTACAAGTCATAATAAGGCTTTAAGTTCTCTTGTTTACCCACTTTCTTCATTTTCAAGGGTTAAATTCCCTTATCTTGTAAAATTTTAATGAAATAAGGCTTAAGTGGGATAAAGCCTCTCATAGTTTGTGTTTCTTCCCCGTTTGGGGAAGAGTGTCTTGGTGTGTTTTTTAGCTTAGTTTCATTTTCAGTACTTAGATAAGCTTTTCATTTTGCTTTAGAACACTAATTGCTAGCTTAGATTTCCTTTCCACTAATTGCTAGTTTCATTTTCTGCATTTGTTATTATTATTTGAGCCATCACTTGTGTTCCTTGTGTATGCTTTATCTATCTTTAAAAGGAACCAAAGACTCTTGAACTTGTCATAAGACTAGTCAAGAGCACTCTCTGTTGGAGAGCATAAGCATTGCACTTATACTGCATTTTAGCATATAGATTAGTTAAAGTCTCTTGAACCTCTATCATAAGACAAGTCAAGAGCACTCTTTATCGAAGAGGTTCATCTATGTGCTCTAATTAAAATTCGCAACTCATCACTCCCCTTTAATAAAATTTGAATTTATGCGTTGTTTCATTGCCGGAGTATGCTCTGACCAGCCTAAAAAAAAGCTGGAGTACACTCAGAAACGATATTGGACTGATTAATCGAGCAAGATTCAACATAATAAAACTTTCAACCCCATAACCAACGAACCGGCGTTGATTCGATAAATACTCAGGTAGCGGGCAAATTCTAAGTGGAGACGCTAAACTGCTCAATCTGGACGCTTACTGGTTAAATTCTCTGAACACCTAGCTTGTGAGCCAGACCGACATTGACATGTCTTCGAACAGAGCCACCAAAAGTATTTTCGGTTAGATTTCCATAGACACCTAAAAACAAGATTACTTAAAATACTATAAAATCAACCAAGAACAATTTCAAAACAATCACACAAACATTATATCGATACTTTTATCTACAGCATCCCAAGCACTCATTGACTCCATTTGGCACTGGTCTTCAAAACTTACATGTATCACCCTGATTTGGACCATTTGTCCTTTAATTCTTAAAGTCATTATATTGTGGATGCTTATTTAAATTCCAAGTCGTCATATATTGTTTCATCTTGATATTTGTGTTTTGTAATTGCAACGTGGATTGCGTATTTTATTGAATCTCAAAAAACTCCTAAACAACACCCATCCGCATCACAACACCAAAAACACTTAAAAACATAGAGCCATAGAAAACTCTTTGTTAGGGACTACCCCCCTTGGCTTTGATAGGAGTTAGCCTAAACGGAGGAGCTGGGATTCAGGTGACAGTACCTGGCTCATTGCTTGCCCCCAAGGCCACACCTTTCCCGCTCAGGGAAACAGCAGCCCAAAAGATTTCTACTAACGATGTGCATTCGCCGGACAACATGTTTAACAAAGTCAATTTTCTTAATACCCATAAAATTTGTATATTTCGATAATCGGTCCACCTCCACGAAGATTTTGTCCTTGCCTTCGGATAAGGGTAACCCTTCAGTAAAATCCATGGAGATTTCCTCCCATTTCTGGTTTGGAATGTGAAGCGGGTGGGGTAGCCCTGTAGTCACAACATTTTCGCTTTTGTTTCTTTGACAGGTGTCACACTCTGCTACATACTTATGAATGTCTTTATACATCCCCTTCTAGTAGAAGGCGTGGCGGATGGGAGGGGGGCATTGGACCGGGGCTACGAGGAAGTAAGGTGGCGAGCTAGCAGTGGAATGGAGAGTTGAGGAGGGAAGAATTGGAGATGGCGCATGAGAGGTGGTGAAGGAGGGCAGAGAGGAAGGGAGCAGGCGCGAAAAGAGGAGTGTACGAAGCGAATGTGGAGCAGAGGAGAGTGACGGCGGTGGACTGTACGGACGACCCCGGCTGGTTAAGCAGGCGTCCAGCAAGCTCTGATCCACTGGAACAGAGAAAAACGTGAAATAATATATAAACTGGATGTAATTTTTAAATTGTCTGAAGATGTCTAATTTACAATATAACTTAGGTTTATGTAAGCCTTATCGGCTTGCTAAGGTGGCTATAGGTAAAGTCGCAGCCTTTCTTAATATATATATAAGGTGGCTATAGGTAAAGTTGCAGCCTTTCTTAATATATATATATATATATTGTTAGTTATATATATTTTTACATTTTAATCATTTTTTTTCTTATTATTTTATGTTTATAACACACCTTGGTTGATATTATAGCCTGTAAAGGCAATGTGTTGTATCTCAATATGTTTTGGTTGCTTTAACGCTCAGAAGGAGGCCCACCAAAACCCACGATGACTGTAATAAATAGCTGTGGGGTGAGGTGAAAAAATGTTAGGAGTCTCTTCCTCTTTTGTCAGAAAATAGCAGTCCTTTAAGACTCAGAAAGTGTAGTTAAGACAAGAAAATGTATATTCTGATTTCATCTCTGATATATCGAAAATAAAGATTTGTTTTCATAGAAAAAAAAATTCCAGTGCACCTGCGATGTATGTGCCCTAAAAATAGCATCCTCCTAAAGTTAAACTGTTTGTTGGCAAGTTTTATGATCCATTGGCCTTTGAACAATCATGATAAGGATTCTACCTTGCTTCAGTTCTGCCTCATCGTCTTCCAAATAGCCAAACCACTTGAAATCCGTGAAGCATCCCAATTATTTGAAAAGTGGCATTCATGTCAACGAGCCAAATATCTACATTAAGATTAGATTCAAATTCTGAAACCTTCTGACTTCAACATAAGTTGCACAATCTGAAACAGATATGCTTTGGAAACGCAACCCCCCAAAATATGGAAATAGGGAAACGTGGTATTAAAGAATACAAAAAAGTAAATATTTCAAAAATTAGAGTTCTTCATAAATAGTACATTATTTTGAAAGAAAGTAAGTTTTCATTCTTTTCTTCTAGTCATTAAAGTCGATGTAAAGCCTAAGCATCATTATTAAAGGATTATTAGTAAGTTTTGTTGTTTGGGTGGGTCCCAGTGCTTATTTTCCTCACTGAAACGTGCTTTTTGGAGGCAGAAACGACAGCTTTAGGAGGAGAAATGTGCTCGAAACGCCACACGGTTTTTCCCCTCACATTTCCAAATCATGAAATGCCAGGTTAAATGTTTCACCACGTTTGCAGCGCATCTCAGGGGTCAAAACACGGGGGTCAGGTGTTTCCTGCAACAAAGCCTACTGCAAATGTCATGACATTTATGTGTGTCTTGGCTCCTCCCATCCCAAGAAGCACCAAGAGTAAAGCTAGACTTAAAATTGGCTTTTAGTAGTTAACGAAGAATGGATGAATTTGTGTACAAGTCTTTAATCTAAACAAAATACTCCAGGAATTATAAATAAAACAACAAATTTCAGCATAATGAATGAATCATCATAACAACATAAGAACATTTGTTTCAAATAATACTGCACAGGGGCAGGATAATGAACTGAAAACATGAAATTCTTAACAACTAACTTCATATCAAAATAATGGATATCCATAATCCACATTAACTAACTATTAAGAAAAATGCAAGTAAAAAAAAACATCTTAACATACCAAGCTCTTCAAGGTTCACATCAGCAGCAAGAAAAGAGTTTTCTTTCATTTTGTTAGTGTGTATCTGTAAAATCTGTAGACGCCCACTTTCATCAGGAAGGCCAATCTCTATTTGAATTTCCAGACGCCCTGGCCTGCATACAAAATAAGCATGAGACTCCCTGATGCTTCGAACGGAGGTAACTGATGCTTCCAAATGTTTGGTTTGAAAGGAAAATAACAAACCACAATGAATGAAGTTATTAACATTATAAATCACTACTAGTCATTCTGCATAGAAAATATATCTTCCCAATATGCCATGAAATATTGATGGGCTTGTCAAAACAAGTCAAGCGGCATGGTGAGGATGAAACATGCAAATCTCCTCATATAGACATGCAGATCTATCTGTTTCCCATCATCTCCATAAAATCAAATAAAAGCATAATCAAAGACTACTAATACTATTAAATTGTTCTCACTGATTCATGTTTAAAAAAATCAACTGGTTTTAAATTTATTGTTTTCTTTCCAAAAACAAGTAATTAAAATTGATGATGGCATTGCCAAGATTCCTTGCAAACCTGCAATGTGATCATTTATGTTTGTGCTTTCAAAGATGTTACTTATCCTGTAGGAATTAGCTCATAAGCATGGAAAAATAATATAAATGTTCTTGTTGGCAAAATCCCAAGCGTAAATTAGGATTTCATACAGGATAAGTAAACAAAGCATCACTAGATACTGACAATGAGAAATATCAATAAGTAGACAAAGCATCACTATATTCTATTGTTGTGTTGGACCTTTGAAAAGCTTTGGGATTTCCTTCAGAGGTTCTTTGGGCAGTTATGGCACTATATGAGAATGTAATTGGCAAAGTTTGCACCCCGTGGGGATTTTCACAATACACCCATATCACAATTGGAATGAAACAGACTTGCCTCCTATTCTCATGTTTGTTGGTTTGTATATTGATGAGATCGAACAGCATATTCACGAGAATGCTGTGAGGGATGTAAATAGGTTTCATTATATAACCTCTCGATTGTAGATAATAATGCTTTCCTCTATGTTACCCCTCATATTGTATGGCGGTACACATGTGATTTTCATCACAATGAATGGGTGTTTGCAGCATGATACCTATGGAGCTTTTGATGGATTGAGGGTGCACACCTTGATGGCTTTTCTTCACATTATTATAACATCTTTACTTACATGCATGGAGATAATTATTTCATACAATGGAGTTAAAGCTTTGTTTTGAGAAGACTCACTTCTCTTTGGTGTGTTTTCATGTTTGATGGCTCATCTAGTGGTACTCTCTTCATATTGCATGCATTTGCATGATGGGGCGCCCTCTTCATATGTTTCATGGATGCTACTAATATTATTTATCTTAGAATCATGTTGTTCTTGGACAGTCCAAGTGATTTCTGATGGATTGGTAGTAACATTGCATGGTGGTGTCACTGGGAGGGGGTGTCCCACATGGTCCCCTTTTGTATGTTCACCCCCTGATTAGATTTACATGTGTTAATGTGATTTCATGATACTTGGCCCTACTAGAGTGCGAGTCCTAGCACTTGGGGGTCTATTTCACATGAGGGTTACATTTTGGCATGGTGGCATCATCCTGTTGGAGAGTGCTTAGCACATTCATCCCTTTTCTCATGGTTTTACCCTTCAAATGACTTTATTTGGCTTGATTTGGGTGGTTTGAGCATATTGATGGGAATGCCCTTGCTTATGTGAGTTTTGTTCACACTTGGATTGGATGATGATGTGGAGGATAGTCTCAAGTCTAGCACTCACCTTTATTGGAACATATGGTACAACTTGAGTGGGCCTAATAGTTAAGAACATGTTTTTCCTCCTACGAGGTCACTACTTCAAATCCGGCGGGGCTAAGGTATCTACACTTCCATAGACCTTTAGCAGTCAAATCCCTGCACGGAGGGGGTCCCTTGTCCCACAAACAAGGGGGTCTCATACACCAATCTAGTGTATGGCTTGGTCGTGACCTTAAAAATAGATTATTATATAGTATTATTATTATTATATTTAGACACTTTCCATTTTTATCATTATCTTATTGCTAGGTGATGGGTTCATCCCCTCCTCTATGGAGTTAGTTATGCTTCATTATGACATGAAATATGGAAGATAATAATATAATTTTTTACTCCTTGCACAATTTTGGAAGGTTGTTACACCTTGGAGACTAATTCTTATGGAGATTATAACTATTGGCAGATTTTTCTATGTGGGGTGAGTTGATCTTTGGTATTGTTGACTCATTAAAAGATGGTGAACTCCCCTAGTTGGCATCATGGCACATTTATTCAACTACTTTGGCACAATTATCAAAGGTGCACTAATGTCATTTATTGAGGAATTAGTTGGAGAGAGTATCACCTACTAGCCTTGTTATTTTGGCATGACTTGGGTACATGTCAATGAGGAGACATAACCACCTTGCCCATTTTATCAGGGTGCACGTCCTCAAAGATATTTTTATTATATATTGGTTGGTGAATGAGGTCCCAAGACCTCCACATGCACAAAGATCAAGGGTGCTCCTATCGCTAGTGCCCCACTATTCTTTAAACTTTGACATAAAATCATAAACCCCAAGACTCTAAACCTGCTTCATTGTCGAGTGAACCTGCTATATAGAATTCTTATAGATCATAGCACTATTTGGGGTAAAAAACAATTTGTTTGGCAGTGACACAAGCTAACATGGAAATTGGAATGACAAAATAAAATTCTAAAAGTATAAGGGTAGAAAGTGTCACTTTCTACCCATTTACATAAAAAAAATTATATTACCATTCATTGTTTCAGGATGGTTGAGAGGGGTTTCAACCTCATCAAACCTCATATGATAAAAATAGAATTTTACATCCCATCCAAAATTTAGTAGAGTTAGCAGTTTTTAGGATTCCAATTAACTGAACTACAACAAATCAAAAATAAGATGAGATTATTTTAATAATGTCCAACAAATGACCACAAAAGTAGGTCAATGGGACTGTGCGATACCAAGATAACAATACAAAATGAGAGCATAAAAGTGGCTCCTATAAAAAGCTAAAAGCAAAACTCAAACCAAACCCTAGCTCTATAAATAGAGAGTCGATCTCAAAGAAAAAGATACAAGGAGAGATATGAAGAGAGTTGATCCAAGAAAGGAAAATGTATAAAGGTAGTGTATCCAAGAGCTATGATGCAAAAATGGAAAACTGACACTGTGATGGGCCACTGGAAGTATCTCTCCTACCATTCGAGGCCAACTGAAGGAGGCTCAAAAGAGTACTATGTTTAGAGGAAAAGCTAGAAGAGGAATTTCCATGGGTAGTGCGTCGTTGCATGGAGGACGGTGCTCGATATTGCATCCTAGAAGTAGTGGCCCCATTGTTCGGATGGGGACAAGACTGTCATCGTCGCTGGTGTTGGGAGGAGGTAGAGGTGGATTATTATGTCCTAATTGAGCGGTCAAGATATGTGTTGCATCTATCTCTTGATGCCCATAGAGGAACGAAGCACTGGAAAGAAGGAAGTGATACTCTGCGTGGAACCTAGCCTTGACTAAGAATGTCATTGGAGGGTGAAGGAGAGAAGTCGAAGGGCCTCTTACAAGTATAAGGCTAGACATCTATGATCAAGGTATTGAAGAATCTAAACAAAGTCTAGAGCTCTATGAGAATTTCCCTGAAAAGACAATGAAACTGCCTACAAATCTCATAGAAGATAGGACACCGAAAGATGAAAGATGAAGTGCTCCTCAGTCTCAACCTCTCGAAGGTGGCATACCTAGCAAATCATGTTTGACCAATTGAGTTGGTGATATGTCTCTACGTGGAGACGATGAGAGCCAACTGTGAATTGGTCTAATGGAATATGAAAAGCATGTGCCCAATGGCAGAAGCGCGTAGCGTAGAAGGCCATCTTGTGACGTAACCCCTCGGAGGGTTGATCCAAGTAACCTACACAAACTATCTATAAATGTCATCTCTAGTGATTTTGTTCAGGTCTTTCCTAGTAGGTAAGAGGCATCCAAGCACATCGAACGTATACCCAAAAGGAGGAAGTCGGTCCATTGCAATACCAACAAATGCTAAGAGATCTGCAACACCCGCAAACCAGCATCTAGAGCAGCTTGAAGGGTTGGCTGAGGTGATTCCCTCTAAAAAGAGGTAAGCCAAGTATGGGTACCAATCATGCCCCTTCACTGTGTGGACGAAACTCAGAACGCGATATAAGAGAGCGACAAGATTGAACACAACGTCAAGTTGAAAAGGTCGAGCACCAAACTTTGAGAGTAGGATGGGGTAAGGTATTATTTGTTTACGTCTGATGATGCAATGGAGGAGGATATGCACTCTCTCTACTAAGGCCCAATCACAGTCAAGTAGGCATGGCCCCCACACCTCAACGCCATAGAAGATTATGGGTCAAATGAGAGTATCCATGAGAGACATCTTGGATGAAATGTGTTGAAAATGGTGTTTGAGCTAAGTCACCTGACACGAGGACATGGGACACGAAGGTCACGAGGATTCGAGTGTTCGACACGAACACGGTGACCCCTGGAATCAAGACACATAATATAGAGAGAGAGAGAGAGAGATTCAATTTTTTACAAATATTCAATAGAAATCAAAATTAATGCACATTTAACATTAGTAATTACACATTTACAAAGCAAATCAGTAATCACAATGAGATTATGAGACACATAGATAATTCATTATACTCATGATAGTCATAGATCAAGATGTCAATACTCAGGAGTCAGAACCATATTTCTCATTAAGTCATCAAAATCAAAATTTATTACATAGATGTCGGAATGCCACTAGCAAATGCCAAATAAACTAATAGTAATAGTAAAAACAAAAGGGGTAGATCAAGATGGAAGAATGAAGAATCTCATCTATCAATAGTCCTAAAAAACATGTAGATCAAGATGGAAAACATGTCCTGGAATCAGGACACATTAGTGACAACACAGGACACGCTGAAAAGTCGTGTCCGACACGCTCTGTCAGTGTGTCTGTGTCGGACACACGAACACGCAAGCCCTTTTGGACGTGTCTGGTATCTTAGTGTCTAAGACTCTGAAGCACTATCTCTCTAGACAAGATAGGGACCTGTATCCTTTATTAACCCGAGGCTGAAGAGCATGCCGCAGGTTGAAACGAGGTCATGTGAATTGAACCCCCAAATAGGTATAGGTGCTAGTGATCTCGACCTCCTCACCTCTTATGAAGAAATGAAGATCAGTGAGTAGCCTCTTCGATATGTTGAAGATCATAACATTGGTTTACCCAAGTTGATCGTCAGCTAAGGAAGATCACAAAAGAGGACCAAGGCATTTAACTATCTCTACAAACCCTCTGTAAATGAGGCCAAGAGGACCACATCGTTAGCGAAGAGTAGCATAGAGATCAAGAACTAGTGGAGAAAGAAACCTGTTGCTGTCATGAATGTGCTCCTATAAGAAAGACCCTAGCTCATCAATGAAAATCCCAAAGGCAAGTCCACTAAACTATCAAAAGATGCCAAATGTCACCCTACTCTTTGACTACATGCCACCAGCAAAATATAGACTTGCTAAATAGGCATGCCAGAGGATGGTCATGTAGCTCATGACAAGGATCCCATTTACAACAATGGTGATAGGTTGATGATTGATCATGTTGATCAATGATATGTAGTAGGATAGTACCATGTAGCACATTGTGATTTGGATTCTAGAGGCCATTTAAAGCTTTGTTGATTATGTATTTCATTTCATATATGTACTGCATCGGTGCCATTTTGATATAATTACCCTTACATGGTATATAAATGAGAAGACTTTGTATATTTTGTCTCTAATGGTTTGGAGTCTTTAAAATATTGTTTTACATTAAAATTTTAATATTGTATCTATTTTTTTGAAAACCGAGTCATTAAATTCAAACCTGTTCGAGTCATTGTCAAGTCCAAGTTTTAAAACATTGAGTTGTACCCCTAGCAGAGATACTCCTTCTTCCCTAAGTACTGCATTCATTCCATTGTTGAAATTCTGAGCTAAACTCAGCCCAAACACTTAGTAAAGCTCTGATATCAGTCTTCAACATTCACAAAACCAAACACAAATCACATGCATGTAAATTTCATGTCTCTGTAAGCTGATATACTGTAACTAAGTAAGCTTTGCAGCGGAAAATTAGCTACAAACAGCAGACTGTAAAACACATTTAAGACACAGTATTTTGGTCAAATTTGACCCTGGAAAAACCCCACCCCTTGGGGAAAACCAGTGAGAGAGAAGATATTTTATTATGAAGGGAAAAACTCAGAAATTTCTCTTTCAACTACAGAAATTTCTCATGCACAATTTACAATGTACGAATCTCAGCTTAAAACCAACAGTACTTATCTCATTCTCAGACCACAACCATGAAGCTGAGCTCATGCATGCTGCAAACTTTCACAGTAATAAATATCAGCATTTATGACTGTACTTTTCCTTGAGAAATGTGCCCAGAATCTGCCTCGAACTCTGTGCCCTTTTCAGCGATAAATATCAGCATTCAATGCTGTACCTTTCCTTGGAAAACGCGCCCAGTATCAGCCTCGAACTCTATGCAAACTTCAGCAATAAATATCAGCATTTATTACTGTACCTTCCCTTGGAAAACGTGCCCAGTATAAGTGTTTATCTCAGCAGTACGGCCCAGCATTAATGGTTGCTGTACCTTTCCTTGGTTTTCGTGCCCTAGACTCCTCTAGAAATCGTGCCCTTCATGCATCTTCCACTTCTCTCTCTTCTCTCCAAGCTGCTCCTTGGAACTCGAGCCTCTTCAAGCTTTCTCTCTTGAATCATCTGCCAAAATGAAGTCTCGTGCACTTAATTTACCCTATTAGGGTTATTCTCATGACTTTTCACCTTCAATGGACGAGATTAGATCTTGGCCAAGAGATCTATGGCTGGGATCTAATCTTTCACTCACTTAAATCTCCTAAGTGAACTTTACAACAAATTTTTCCTTTTTAAAAAGTCACATAACCCTAAATATTTAAAAGTACACTTTATGACTTAAAGTCACTTTAAAAACATAATAAAGTGAAACTCACTTTTAAATCATAAAGTCACATCAAAAAGGTACTTTAATAAAAAAACACATTACTAAAGTCACTTTAAGAATATAAATGAGACTCCAAGTTAATGACCCCTGCACCTAGGCACCTGATGCAGGAGTGCCACCAAGCTATCAAAAACTAACATCCATCGCCCTCACCTGAATTGGGACCCTAGGAAATTCACCTTAACTTTAGGGGTTAATGTTGGTCACACCCTGGTAAGCCTAATGTTTAAATTGGATACAATTAAATAAGTCATTGAGCCATTAGAAAAATATGGTTGTTGACTATTTCATGTTATTAATTCATAATTGGAGGCATTTCCTAGTTAACCTTGGGATAAATGCCTTACCACATGGACATTCTAGAGTATTCCTATGTTTTGACACTTGCTTTTGTACACATGGTTGATGATTGCGAGTTGTTTGGATGATGATTAGTTGTTGTTTAATGAGTGCCCTCCTTGTTTCACATGTTTGGACCATAGTTTTAAAAATCGTCCAAACCGGAATCGGAACCGGCCGGTTCACCGGTTCAGAACCAAACCGGGTCAAACCGGTCGGTTAACCGGATCGGGGACCGGTTAGTTACCAAACCGGCCGGTTTGGTACCAAACCGGTCCGGTTCGGTATCTAACCGGTCCAACCGGCTGGTTTGGAGCCTGACCGGTCCGGTTTGGAAAAAGGCCAATTTTTTTTGTTTTTTGGTTAATTTTATTTTATAAATGTTTCTGAGACTCGTGGAGTGGGCTGATTGAGATACATTTTCCTTGTGTCATTAGCTGGTCAGGGTTACAGCTTCATCTGGTATGCTCAGCTTGTTCATCTTCTTCAGACCTTATAACTACAACTGGCCATAGATAATCGTCATATATCTTCTCTATTTATGCTCCCATCATATCAGACAGGGATATTAACAAAGTTATTCAGAATGAAATATTCAAAGCCTGTATGAGAGTTTACTTCTACAGATATTCTCATGCATTATTTAATGCATATCTCATGTTGAAAAACAGTTTCATTTCCTCTCCAGTCTATATTATACTTTCTTTAAAATTTTACTTGGGCAAGCTTTGGGTAATCACAGCTGGTAAATTAAATGATTTGCCAGATTTCTTGGAGGTAACTAAAATCAGGGTAACGATTTATCTTTAGAGATTCAGTATGT
>LPNX010606744.1:264441-287947 GCA_001517045.1 Pseudotsuga menziesii | reverse complement strand
ATCGGCCGATTTATGACCGATTCATTACCGATTCCGATTCCGATTCCGAGTTGACCCTCGACCGATTCCGAGTCCGATTCCGATTTTTAAAACTATGGTTTGGACACACTCATGGGAGCTTGCTACATGTTCATGGGGCCATCCCCTTTCCACTCGTTGAGATGATGCACTCCCTCTAATTGATGAGTAAAAAGGATTCTTGACTAAGGAAATAAGGCAATTAATTAACACTAGAGTATTTTATGGAATGGGAACCCATCAACATAGGGTCTCCCAAGGATTTGAAGTGCTAGTATTTAATAAATGTCCTTTTGAATTGATGAATTAATTGAAGCATCTTAACTTGGGTTTTTTAAGGTTTTAGTGTAATTAATTAAACTCAATGAAGAAATAGAACTTATCACACTAATTGACCTAAGGTTTGCACTTAGGACTAATTTAAAAATCACTTTGGAGGGGTGTCTTAGTATTGAGATGCAAAGTGACCACAGGATTTCTGAAGAGTGATCATAATAGAAAGTCCTATAAATATTGAGAAAATTAGCAATTCCAAAACTGTCATTTAAAAATGTAAAAAATCTACACCGCATTTTGAGCCACATGTTGCGAAGTCTGTTGGACCTTGGACTTGGTTCTTTTCACTCCTACAGATGCACCCTCCTCATATGGATAAGGTTAGTTAGGTTGCATAACCATCTTACTTTTATGTATTGATTAAAAAATCTCAAGTAGTGGATATCAATCTTTAGCATAGTTACATATATTGGCAATATATCGCGAATCATTCCCCTTTGCAATATATCATCGTTAAAAAATCGCGACATATACGATATTTTCAATATATCGCGATATATTGAATGTGTCACAATATATTGGGAATATATCACGATATTTTGGAAAATATCGCCCTGCTAAAAAAAGTCCATGAAATTTGGGGAAAAAATCCTAGGTTAAGTGTATGGCAGTGTTATTAGAACCAGACATTAAATTCTTAAAACAATAAATGATAATATTAAATTTTAAAGTAAAAGTAAGATTCTCCTTATCTTTCATTTACCATCTATTTACTTAAATTTTTAACATTACCATTAATTGTTTCAAGATGTTTGAGAGTGGTTTCAACCTCATCGGACTTCATATGCAAAAAGAAGAATTTAGATCCCATACAAAATTCAACAGACTTAATATGTTTTAGGATTTCAAGATTGCAATGTTTCCATTGTCTAATGGATTCCATCATGTTTGAAGGTATGGGACCGTCATTTAATCAAGCACATCAACCCTTCTCTGTACCTTGATGTTGGTGGTGTTCACTGTTGAACTCCTCTATCATGATTTGTGACCTTAATAAAAATGTACCCTTCACTCAAGCAAAATCACTTATTAAGTGTGGGAAGCCTTTTCTCCTTTATTTTAACGATTGGATTAGGAAGTTTCATCAAAATTGTAGTGTGTTGAGTTTGTTGACTAATATCCTAGGAAGATCAACTTCGAGATTTGAGGTAGACGGAAGGGCAAGAGTCTAGAGGAGGGGGGCATAAGGTGTTATTGATGAATAGGATCCTGATATAGGCAATGATTTTGATGATATGTAGTTATGGGAGGAGATAGCTCACATTGGCTTCTACCTCAGCTCCAATACCTTCCACCATAGCCTGAGCAGTTGGAGCTTCGAATTCCACCCTAGGCTCATCCAAAGCACTTACAAGAACACCTACTATTCCAGAGGAAGATCGGTGCCCCTTTCCCGTAAAAAGGGTAGAGGGGATCAATGATTCGTATTATTTATCATTGTACTATGTAGTATCTAGATGCCTCATGATTTATGTTGATTCATCTCATGAGATACATTTATTTTGATCATTTGAGGTTATTTTCTATCATTCTAGCAGTATTTTCAGTTTATTATCAATATGTGATCATGATCCACCATTTGACATCTTATGCATCTTATATATTGGTTGTATTTTCATATTTATGCAGCAACGTGTTTACTTGATGTTGTCGCTGCTTTAGATGTTAAAAAAATTCAAAAAAAAATTATTTTTGTATTTTTTTTAGGTTTTGCAACATTTTCTGATATTTTCGCCGACATTGCCGATAAGTTACATTCCGTACCCTCGGCGATATATTCACGATACGATATATCTAACTTTGTTTTTTACTCGTCCCTAGGATAAATCTACAGTTTTAACCAAAGATATTAATATTTTATTGGAGGGTTGTTGACTCTAAAACTCTGTATAAAAGTAGCTCCCCTTTCATTTGTAGTTTGTGGTTGTTGATTGGAGAAATCAAATTCCTTGTCTTAAGCTATTGGTATATATTGAAGACCTATCTTAAGATAAGAGGCACATGTTATTATAGATCAAGCTTTGAGGTAATGCATATATTATTTTTTGTTGCAAGGTTCGCTACAACGAAAAATAATATACTACAAAAATGAATGTTAATGAAAATCTCTTACCTTTCTTATATGCTTTAGTTATTGGTTTATTGCTTGCATTTGGCATCCTTTAGGAGTGTTTGCAGGTCCAATCTCTCATTGCTGGAGCATATGCTAGGTTGCTAAATTCTAACTAAAGGTGTATGCACATGGATGACCTTTTCTTTGAGAAATTCTGCATTAAACCCAAAGTTTTATGGCTGTCCTTGGCATGATTTTTCAGTAATTTCAGCCCTAGAAACCAATATATGACAACTCATTCAGATCTGTCCTTGAGACCCCATTAGCCCAAGGTTGAAGGCACTTGTCTTTTCCCCAACCACCATCCAAAAAACTTCAAAAAACCTTTTTTTCTGATTATTCACTGAAATCCGTGTTTAATCTTGTTGTACCATCATTTCCAAATTTCAGTTTTCTTAAGCTTATGGTTTTTAAAGTTAATAATATATCAGTTTTCGGCTTGTATTCTAATTAGTTTAGTTCTGGAACTAATCTTAGAAAACTCATAATTAATCTAGGCCTAATTGGTACTAGAAAGCTAAGCATTTAATTGGGTAGTTTATTTTTACTTATCAGCTAATTAATTCTAAAATTTCTTATTCATTCAAGTCCTGAAAACAGAATTTAATTGTGTTTAAAGGATCATTTTACCGCAAATCTGCACTTTAATTTTCTGCAATACATGGTGATTTTAAATCTGTCCAGAATAGTGATTTTAATCACTTTACAATTCTGAAATTATTATGTACATTTAAAGCATTTAATTTCCATATTTCATAGATTTTATGGGATGTAATTTATCATTCATTTGCAAAAAAAAAATCACTGAAATTTCGCTTCACTTTATCTCAAAATAATCTTGAAGGCAAAAACTCTTTATTTCTTTAAGTGGTCGTTTCTAATTTAATCACATCTTGAGCAATCATTTTGTTGGATTAGCTAATTTATTTCACACTTTGAGGAGTGATTTTAATCATTTAATAATTTGGGAATAAACTGTGTGATTATTTCAATTTAATTTTCAGATTTGAAAGGATTCATTGGCTATAAGTTTACGTCACTTTTGAAGGATCTTTAAAGGTGAAATCTTGTTTCAATTCATTAGGATTTCATTTCAAACAACACTTCACTTTCTCCTTATATTTGCTTGCTTGACTTACTGTGCTCAAATATTTAATCTTTGGCAAACCACTTAAGTTCGAAATAAATTTCCTTTAAATCATCATTTCAGCAGTAATTTTAATCACTTATCATTCTGGAATTTATTTCTTGTAATTCATATTTAATTTTCCAGAGATCTCTATGGCAAGTATTTAAGTGGAATATTGCTTTACTCCACTTCAGAATTTATTTTCCAACAACGTTTCACTTTCATTTGGAGTGCCTGCTTTATGTTTTGCACTGCAACTTTCACTTTTGGCAATCACTTAATCACTTAATTTTGGCCTAGTAAAATCTGCAATACACTTGATCACTTAATTTTGGGCTAGTAAAATCTGCAATACACTTATACAGCACAATTAGATTTGAAATCAACCCTCTAAACTCTCTTCCATTTAGGATAAATATAATTCAATATCAATTACTCATAAGAAAGCCCCCACTGACCTTTGAAAGCAGGTCAAAAGTGCAGAGAGTTGTGCACTAAGGTGACAGTGTGGTCTTCTCCTATAGTTGCATCTAAGGGTAACACTCGTGGGTTAGGACTTTCCCACTTAGGTCCTAATCCAAGTTGTAATAGGGGGCGACACTATCCTCACTCGAAGGGCTAGAATGGCATCTCTAAGATCGAAACCCTTTGTAAATCTGGATAGTTGGAGCCTAGATGTTAACCTTGGCAAAACCAAGCATGATCTTCAAAATTACCAATGAAGCAACAGCAAAGAAGCATCTCACTTTCACTTTTAAAGGAAAGCAAATTAAGATGTTAACTATTAAATATACATCAATGCCTAAATTTCAGGCCAAGATTCAATCTATGCCTGGCAGGGAAACTTAGACTTTGTAAAGATAATGCCTCTCTATCACTCGTTGAGAGAGAGTGCTTCCAAACATTGTTAGCTAACCAAGCAATGGGCTTCTGATCTCTCATTCAACCAACAGTCGTTTATGTGTCCATGATATGGGGGTTCAATTCCCCTCTAGAAAAATGGGGCAAAGTTGAGGTTCTCATTTTCTCTTAGAATAAAGTTATCTTATCTATAAGCTAAGTTACCAGGATTCGGATAGGGATCCAGATACGAATCCGTGAGATATTTGAAAAACCAAGATCCGGATACAGCAAGGAAACAGCGAGTACAAACAATATAAATATATTTTTATATATTTTGAACTAAAATTTATATGAAATTAAAACATATATAAAATTTTAAATATATAATTTATATATAAATATTAAACATATATTAAAAATAAAAATACAAATAAAATTAATTATATAATTAATATAAAAATATATAATACTTCAAGAAAACATTGATAATATATAATATAAAAAACATTAATAATATATAATACACTATGTTGCATGGGTACCCGTACTGAGGGGTCGGGTACACGAACCAGTACCGGGTACTTGGGTACTTCGATGGTACATCCCCAACCGTACCCAGCCGTACCCAAATCCAATCTCACGTACCGAGTACTTCATGTATGAAAATAGGGTGTACTCGCGTGGATTTTGGTACGTCATACCATGTGTTTGGGTACGCGGCCGGTACAGCCGTTGGACAATTTATCTTAGCTCGTTGTTCGGGATGAGTCAATTTGTAAAGTTTGAAGTTCAAAATTTTAAAAATTGAATAATAAAACACTAAAACACATGTTATGTGGGCCCTTGCTCCTTGCCTAAACCAGCGCAACACTGCATTTCTCACTACTAGTGCACTATGCTCACTACTCCAACGACGACGTGACAGAGGACCTTAGTGATGCTAATGCCATTGACATGGCTTGAGAAAGCCAAATCAACTATCTTGTTCATGTTCAATGTTTACTGTTTTGAACTTTCTTTTTCATGTCTAAAAATGCCTTTAGGCAAATTTTGGATGTAGTATGGCAATTAAGTTTGAACTCATGGTGTCATGGACATATAATATTTTATGTTGTTAATTATATTAATATAACTTCAGTCTTCCAGTTGATATCTACTATGAGTCTATTTCATATGATTTATCAAATTTATTATTTTATGTTTCAAATTTTCAATGTGAATGTTCATATAATTCATTGAATTTAGAAATATCAAATATGCATGTATGATGTGAGTGTGAAATGTTTTATTTTTATAAATTTTAACACACACACACATATATATATGTGTGTGTGTGTGTGTGTCTACAGTACCCTTGACGTACCCAAGTACCCTGTTTCAAAAAGTGGCATCCTCGTCCCCGTCATCGTACCAGTACCCTGTACCCACATTTCTTAGCAACTTAGATAATACATAATATTTAAAATAATTATTTTTCCATATATGAACTCAAATTATATTAAATAAACATCCATGTATACCAAACTCTTTACACTCCAATATCTCAAATGCCCTATAATCGTAGGCCTTCCTTCCAAGCCATGGCATGTATGTCACGAGTCACTCCCAAATCGTCGAGTGCCTTTATATTATGAACAATAAAATAAATAAATGAACAAAAAAATAACACAAGACACTACAGTGTAAGCATTATGAATTATCGTGAGAAGCCTTGCCGGCCAATACCACGATTTCACCGCCAATCCCAGTCGCCTCGATTTCATGTCCAATGCCACAATTTCACGCTTTGTCGCCAAAAACCTCTGAATACGCAAGAATACGGCGAAGCCATTTCACTAAGTTTCGCGAGAGGTCATTTCCTTGCAAATAAGTATCATCTAGGATAAATACCTTTCTGAGCAAATCCTGCACAAATCTAGGCAGATTCGGATCTGAATCCATTTCAGCTTCGAGGATCCATCCCCCAAGGCTTGCGGATCTCGTAACACGGTCTATAAGTGTACGATATTGATTTAGACCATCTAGACAGTTTGAAAAATGGAATTCAACCGCTATGCTTGTAGTTGTGTTTGACACTGTTTCTTATCTACACTAATTAGGAGGGTGGTTGATACTCTATTCAAGAGAGATAGATACCCACACTAGGCATTATGTTCCCAAAGGAACATTGCCCTAATCCATGATGAGAAGAAATGCTTAACATATAGGTAATCTAAGGGATTTCCACTAACCATCTGTTCCCCATCAGATTTTCCCTTAATACATCCAATCTCTATTGAGATCCATAAGAGATAAAGGATCTAATTGAACCAACCAACAAACCCTTAAGCACGGATAAATTCCTGCATATGAGATATGAGGATAAATTCACTTATGCAAGGAGTCCAATTTGAGCAAGACTCATTAATGGGTTAGAATCTTGCATTTGCATCGATGTACATGAATATATATATTTTCATTAAAAAATTTCTATTTTATGTATTTTTTAGTAAGCTAGTTCATAAACTATAAACAAGTCTGATTTTGATCCCAGTGTGATCCAAGTCCAATCGAACCCTTTGTCAATGTCGAGTCTAATTCCAACTTTTAAAACTTTAGTTACAAATGAGTCTTGATTCAAGAGGTTGGGCACCGTCCCCAACAAGGGTTATGGACCCACATAATGATTAGGTCAGTCTCAAGTTTTAACCACATAGGAATATGATGAATGGATGTTGACTAGATTGGCTCTATGCCAAACCCTAGAATAACTAATGCACAATAATAATGAATACAAAGTGAGGTCAGCCATGATTTCAACGTCTTCACTTAAGTTGAGTAAGAAGCCATGGAGAAATGATGAATTACAAATGAGAGAGTGCACTTGTAGATGCCCAATTCGATATAGGGTGGATCACTGGATAGTGTTAAAAAATAACCGAGCATTGCGAGAAAAACTAAAACACATAATAATCATGCACATAACAAGAGCTAATATATACCTTGGAAACTCTTCATCAGGAAAACCAACACCCAATAGATATGTATCATTACCTTGGCTAATCCATCCAACACCAACCACATGAGGCATTTGGCAATGGAGTTCTTTGAGTAGTTAAATAGGCTTCATCACATGTTGAGACCATGGGTTGTCCAATACAATGGGCCCATAAACCACCAATAGTAAACCCATTAATGACCAAATACATGTTTACCTAATTATTATGTACCAAGTCAGGATTAACCCAACATTCCCACGATTAAACTTGACTTGGGGTAAACACCTCCAGCTCTCAAAGTTTATAACTGGGTATTCAAGAATACAACATGCCCCCCTTAATAATCACCTAGGTCTTCATCTAGACTCTACAACAGTGATCCAATAAACCAAGGGTACCCATGTCAAAAAAACGTCTTAGCAATCATATGCCCATTTACATATGTGATTAAGTCCAACTCCATAAAAATGCTTAAAATTGTATTGTTAGCATGTCATATTATGAAACATCACCCTATTTCAGTGCCAACATCTCTCATGCTCCAATACAATTGCTTAAGCCAAGTAATTTTCAACCAAGTACTTATCTTACCACTCTATGCCCAAGCAAATGAAGCTTGAAGGATCTACCTGCTTCTCTACCCACATTCCTTTCTACTCCAAATACAATGAGCTAATCAAGTTTTCCTTAACCAAGTACTTCTTCAACCGCTATCATTTATGTGATTTTTCTACCAATGCTTCACATGAATGCATCTTCATTAAAGTCAATGATCTAGGGCTTCTCTATAGGGAGAGATTTATCGACACAAACATGGCACCGATACCATGTTAAAAAATAACTAAGCATGGCGAGAGAAAGCAAAACCTGTTTTGTTGGGAGCGAGGAGCGGGAGAAGGGAATGTGTTATCCACTTATTAGTACCATAGCTAGATCAACTGAGGATCCGCCATTTGACAAACATGATACATGTTTGTGTTCCGGTGCATCAGATGATTTACCCTTTATGCCTAGCCAGTTTTGGCTTAGTCAGTTTTTGTTTTGAATAATTTTGACCATGGCCCCACGAGGTTTGTAATAAAGTGTGCTAGTAAGGGTTTGAGTGGTTTAGTCCCCTAAGACGTAGAATTTCAACTAAGGTATTCCAGGGAGCTTTTTGCCCTTGTCAATTATGCTTTGCCTATAGCCGAGTATAATTGACGAGGTTTTCTCCCGCTTCCTCCAAAGCTGGAATGCCCGATTTTGAATTTTGGGCCTTGGGGGGTTATTAGAGCCCAACTGAATTATATGAACCTACTAGACACTAGTAGAATAGAGCATGGTCATGTCCTAAGTCACCGAGACCCACAGAAAAGATTTTGAAAAAATTTTACCGAACGCGTTGGATTTAGGATTTTTTTTTTAATTTTTTAATTTTTCCTAAGTTTTTAATTAAATTTTTCCATAAATTAAATGGAAAAATTCAAATTGTAATAAGTCAGCCATCCGGGGTCCGAATTCAGAGATTGAAGGCTCTAACCCTAAGCCAAAAATCATTCTTGATCAGCCAACCAGCTAACTCCAAGTTTCAAATCATCATTCAGCTACATAACTCATAATTTCTCAAAAAAGTCAGTTTCGGGGAAATTATTGATTAAATATTAAAAATGATTATTTTGGAGAAAATCCAAATATCTCCAAATTAATCCGAATTGAACGAAATGAAATGTAGAATGACATGGCATCGGGCATTAATGATGATTGAGGTTGGCACCGGTCCTCTTCAATTAGCAATCGGAGAGCAATGAGTTCTCATCCACTTGGCCAATTCGCCTCCTTCAATGATGACCACGCTTGGGTGAGTTGGAGCTTGTTTATTGGCTCGTTGTTTTGATCGAGGTTGAGGATTGCCATGTGTCCCTTGCTTCTAGGTTTTGACTCCTCCAAACCTAGCACAAGCCTACCTTATGGCCTCACGCCTACCTCCTTGACCTATCACGTGTGCCTCTCCTCATCCTCACGCTAGAGCATTGGAACCTCACGCTTTTGAAGATACAAGGCTCGTATGGGTGGTGGTTGGAGTGGTTAGGGTTGGAGTGGGGGCGCCTTGCCTAGGTGGAGGCCTCCCCTCACTCCTTCCTTCTTTATTTTTGGTTTGTACTCTCTCACGTGGCTATATGGCTAGGTTTGCGCCCTCTTTACTAGTGGTGTTAGTATTTTAGCTCTCTCTCATTGTATAAATAGAGGCTTTTTTAGCTCTATTCTGATCGGGTTTTGGGCATAGAAGCTCTAGAGAATTTCTACTGTAACATTTTGCTTATGATTGAATAAAGTTGATGACTTTGGAGGTCAAAGCGGAAGTTCTATGTTGGTCATGATTCACCGTGTGAGGTTATACCTTTCTATGCTCCTTTCTCATGGATTTTTAAGCATTCGGTTGTATAAATTTTGAAGGCTAACAATCTAGCACTATTTTGTATAACCTATGCTTCCACAATGAGTCATTTTCTTTCAAGAAAATCGAGAAGCATAAGCTTCTTTGCCTCATCCATCAAGTAAAAGAAATCTTTCCGGTTACTTTTCTAAATTTGAATCTAAGTTTCTCCTTTCTCAAATATTTCTATGTGTCTCATGTTCGTTTTGACCTAAGAAAGTGAGCTTGGGATTTGATCCCAAGTGCCAAATAATTTTGTGGTTACTTCTCTTTCCCCACTAGCATCCTTGCATACATCCAGCTAAACTGGATGGTTTCGGGACTAGTGCTTCTAGTGGTCACCTTGTTCGGAGGTTGATCCCACCTTTTGTTGATTATTGGTTGATTTTCTCTTCTTCTTCTGGGTTGGATTTGGCCTCCTTCCGCCTTATTGTGTGATTTTCTTCTTTGTTTTCTTCGCTGCCCTCTTTTTTCATTTTTATTGCAGCCACTTTTCTCTCTTATCGTTGTCCTGTTTTTACTATTTTTTGCAACTCATTGATTGTTTAGTTCGCTGCCCTATTCTTCCCATCTTTAGCACTCAATTTCCTGTTTTTGTTCCTCCCTTTTGCCCTTCTTTTCCTCCTTTGTTTCAGCCCTCTTTTTCCCTCTCTTTGCTCCTTTCTATCTTCTTCTTTTTTCCCCTTTTGCAAGTTTGAAAAAAAGGTTTTCAACAAAAAGTAAATCACTCTCATTTTTACATAAAATCCATTAAAAAAGTTTCATGCTTTATTTCAAAAGTCCTTTCAAGGGTTGAAATCCTAAGGCAAATTGTAAATCTCAATAAAGTTTATCTTTTTGTTTGAGTGGGGTTTTTAAGCCCCCACTCTCAACCTCCCCCATTTGGGGAGGTTTGTGGTGTTCTTATCTTTTTTATGTGCTTAGATTAGATGTGCTTTTGCTTAGAATAATTTCATTATCTTTCTTAAAATACTAATCGCTAGATTAGCTCATTTTCCTTTATTACTAAGTTGATTACTTCATCTTTTAAATTTTTATCTTTCAATAAGTAAATCAACTATTTAAAGTAGAAATCTCTTGAATCTCACTTTGTGGATCAAAAGTGCTCTCTATCGGAGAGTTGTCTTTTATTTCGTTTTTTGCTTACCCCCATGCTCTCTCGATTAGGGCCTAAAAACCTGAAAGAGATTCTTGGGTAGATTAGTCTTTTTTACATTTTTGTAAGTTAATTAATTAATCTCTAAAGTCTCTTGAACTTGTCTTAATCCAAGTCAAGAGCACTCTCTATCGGAGAACATTCCCACTGCATATCCTTGCATCAAGCATATAGTTTAGCTAGGTCTCTTGAACTTTTGTCATAAGACAAAGTCAAGAACGCTCTCTGTCGGAGGGTTTTAATCAATTTACTTAATAAAATTTTGCAATTCACATTTCCCCGCTAATTAATTTATCTCGTTGTTTCCTTGCCGGGGTATGCTCTGACCGACTTAAAAATCGGAGTACCCAGAAACAGCATTGGATTGTTAATCTTACAAGACTCATCATAATAAAATTTTACCCCGTAACCAACGCACTGGCGTTGTAGAAAGATTCCTAAGTCATTCCTAGTAAAGGCATCGGAACTCCCCGTTGTCTAGAGTCTCAGCTAGCTGGTCAATCTTTGCGATACCAACCTAAGATACTGGGCTGGCTGTCATGTCTCTAACGGATTAACTTGGAAGATTTTCCCGGCTGATCTTTTGATACCTTTCGTTGAAGCCCTAAACAAGACCATTTTAAAAACATTTAAAATAAACCAAGAGCACTCGCATAACATCCATTAGCTTTATTTCAGGAGTTGATTTTATCTCTTTAAACATTGCAGAGCTTCAACTCCATAAGGCACTGGTCTATTAATTTATGCATGATTGTTACATCTGGATCATTTGTCTTTAGCTTATAAAATCCTTATCTGTGAATACATCTTTATCTCACAAGTCTTGATATACTGTTCATCTTTTAATCCAATACAACAACGTGGATTGCTTTTGTCTTATGTTCAAAATTCATAATTTTAATCATCTTTCATCACAATAACTCCTAAACAACACCCATCCGTATCATAACATCAAAAACTTAACTTAAACATTGAGCCATAGAAAACTCTTTGTTAGGGGCTACCCCCCTTGGCTTCGTTAGGAGTTAGCCTAAACGGAGGAGCTAGGAGTAGGTGATAGTACCTGGCTCTGTGCGCCCCCAAGGTCACACTTCTCCCACTTTCCTAAGTGAGGAGACAGCTTTCGGAAGATTTCTGCTGCTGGTGTGCGATCGGTGGACAACAGAGTGGAAAGCAAAATTTTCAAGAGCTTTCGTTTTGGGGGCGTTTTGGGAGCATTTTTTTACAGTACATATTTTAATATATTTTGATGCATGTATATTAAGAAAAAGATGTGGAATATCAAATTAGCTATAGAAAACATGAAAACATAGATATAACCATTTAGTACATATATAACATCAATCATCTAGGAGCTATAACTTATAACGTTGTCATCAAATGATCAATCATCAACAACATCAACCTTCAAATTTCAACATATAATATTTGCCATCAACAAACTCTAACAGATAACATCAACCATGAAATGAAACAAAGCATCATAATATCATATTGAATGAATCAACAATTTACAGTTTAAACTTCAAAGGTAGGTTCAAAATTCAAGGTTCAAAGTTCCAAGTTCCAAGTTCCAAACTTAAACTTATCTAATGTTTACAAAATAGGCGATAATAAACATTAAATACAAAGGCTAAAGTACTACTAAGCTTTCCTCTTGCCACGAGAAACTTCCAATTTCTTTCTTGTGGTTTAGGTACAAGAATAGGAGCAGGTGGAATTGTTGTTTGAACATCAAAAGAAGATGCATGGCCCGCATGGATTGCTGGACATAGTGAAGTTAAAGGCAAAACTCCTGCATCTAGAAACTTGTTGGTGGTTGGGGGTGGCATCTCTGTTGTATGAATTGGATCATCATCATGATAACCCAATAGTTCATCCTCCAAGGGCTCTAATGTTATGGCTCCATCCACCACATTATCCTCCTATGGATTGTTGTCCCAAGTCAAATATACTCTATTATTCTTGGTTGCCTCACAATAATGGGACAACAACCTCAAGTTGTAGTGCACATAAACCAAGCTTTCTACCTGATCTACATTCAAACTGTTTCTCTTGACGTTATGGATGAAGTTGTAGGTGCTCCAACACCTCTCTGCAGAAGAACTATTAACAACCTGTGAAAGCACCCTCACTGCTAATTTATACAGATATGTGGCAGACGAACCATACATGTTCCACCATTTGACAGGACACAACCTATCTCGATCCTTGGTTGCATGCAGGGTATCAAAGACTCCATGTTCACTGATGTATTTGCTCAATTCACTTTGTACTTGAGCACACTCCTCTTCATCAAGGACCAGCTTGTCCAATGCAAGCATATACCCATTTTGTACCTATGGATCTATGTGTGGTTTTCTCCTAATTCCACCCCCAGGTGTTGGTTGGGCCAACCAAGATGGAGAATAATATTTTGGGGTAAGGACATATGCAAGGGCATGGAGTGGAACATTTAGATTATCCCACCTTTCGACCACAGGTTTATGAATATGATCATACAAGATTGCATCTCCTTGCTCAACAATGTCTTTGATTTGACCAAGCATGCTATCCATCTACTCATCCACATCCCCAATCACCAGTTGATTTGTATCCACAAAACGAATCATACTATAAGCAGGCATGGTGAACCACATAACATACCTAACCTGTGCCCAAAACTGACCATCAAGAACGGTGCCCTCCACCTCCTGAAAGTCATGTCTTTCAAAACCTACCATGAATCACTTCAAACCATACTAGCCAATGCCTCTCTTACCTTCAAAAGCCTCCTGAAGGTGAGGTAGTAGCTAGCAAATCTAGCCTTTGCAATCTCCAATAGCTCCAACCTAGAGTGATTGCAAAAAATGTGGTGGGCCACGCTATGATTGATAATAAATTTTATCATTTTCTTCCCTCTCTTGTATAAGGCACCAATCCATCGATAATTAGGATCCTCCATCTTAACAATATCATGCATCAAAAGGTTCAATGTGTGAACAAAACACCTTGACCAAAATATGTTGGGATACTTATCCTCAATGATTGTTCCTAATACCTTACAATTAGCAGCATTATCAATGATTACTTGAATGACATTGTATGGCCCAATATCTTGAATGGTTTTGAGTAAAGGTTGTGCAATATTAATACTGACCTCGTAGCGGTCTGAGTAGTCATGGGATGTAAGGAAGATCGCACCACTAGCAAACACGCCAAGAATATTTATCAATCCCTTTCCTTTAACATTTGTCCACCCATCAGATACAATGGATACCCCATAGTTAGACCAATCATTTGTAAACTTTTTGTTGCCGCCTAAAACACACTTGGACACGGGTAAGTCTCTCAACCACTGTGTGTGTTCCCAAGGGCAACTTATGAGTTGAGAACCCACTGTCACCTCGGTTCTAAACTCCTCCGTTTAGACCACAACTCCTAAAGGGCAAGGGGGATAGTCATTACTTACTAAGTTCTTTTTTTTTTTAAATGTTTTTGAAGAATGTTTTCTGGGAGTGTGCAGTGATGCAAATATTTCAATGTCAAGCAAACCCTTTAACAATCAACCAGTAATGTATGAAAGAGAGAAACAATCAAATAATCAAAATGACCAGTTTCGTCTCTACTCGGGCTATGGAGTCACAATAATCAACTTCAAATAATTCTCCTAAAGCATCAACTCATTTACCTTAACAAATATACAAGAACATGATGACTTCCAATAATTGAGTAAGTTAAAATAAAGTGATTACAAAGTAGAGAAATGTAAAGGATTGTAACAATGTTATGCAAGTTGTCCTGTAAGTTTTAATAAATTTTATGTCTCTCTTTCACTTAGGGAATTGAGGTGTTTGTTGCAAAGAAATGAACTATTCTAGATGTCTACCCCAAGAGACTATCTCCTTCGATTAGAGAGAGAATGTCGGGTGCTCAACATGGGAACACAAGGTTCCCACCTAGCTCCACGGGTCAAACTCGAAACTTGTTGGGTGCTCAACTGGAGGATACAAAGTGCCACGAAGCCCCCTACGGCCTCTACCCCACTAGCTCCACAGGTCAAGCCTCTTTTTCCCCTTTCTAATGAAGATACTTATATGGGTGCCTATTAAACCAGCCAACACAAATCTTTGCCCTTTCTCGACACCCTAGATCGATCAAACCGGCGGGGGGAGAGGATATAGGGCAAAAACGGGGTTTGTAAATTTTATCCTTGAAGAAAAAAAATAAACAAAACAAGCCAAGCGCGATATCACAACGGAGGCAGATCCTACTCTATTGTGAGGTGCGGGCAAAAAGAAATAAGCAGATACTTGAAATAAAATGCTAGCCAACGCGATATTGCAAGGATGGCAAAGCCAAATCACTTACAAGGTGCGGGCAAAAAATAAAGAATAAAATAAAAACAAAATGAAACTCTAACTAATTTAAAACCCGCGCCAATCAACAATTGCTTATGAAAAGGTGGGCAAGCCCAACTTCTATTGCTAGCAATGGATGGCAAATAAATGAGACTTGATTAATCTGAAAATGCGAAGCAAGAAATCAAGTCCAAGAGACTCTCTTGGACTTGTTACAAAGGCTGAAATTTCAGCATAAATTAAGAGGTAAAAGGAGTGAGAAAAACCGTGTTTTTCCCTTTCTTGAGATGTCCTTGAAGCTCTTCTTTTGGGATGGCCTTAAAACTCTTCTATGGCTGAAATTTGATAGAGTTTTTCCTTGTTTTGTCACTAACCTACTAAAAACCAGCAAACAGAAAATGATAAAATGTGCCCAAAATCACTTTGGGGAAGTTAGTATGTTAGTGCAATATATATATACAAAATTTATACAAAGTTGCCAAATGAATAATTTTGAAAGAACTTGAGTATAAAAGGGTTAAAACCAGATTTGAAACACTCCACAAACTAAAACTAAAGTGCAGAAATTTGTATGTAAAGAAAGAGAAAAATGGTCCTTTGTTCTTCAAGAAGTGAAGCAATGGGGCATCCAACCAAGGAATCCCACGCATCAATCCAAATAACCTGCAGCTTATAATATTTTCACTACACAACTACTAGAAGGTGAGAATCAAATAATGAACAAAGAAATCATAAACTTCAAACTAGAAAATATATGAACTTCTTTACTACAAAAATGAAAACCCACAAAATTTATGGAATACAAATACCATAAATATTACCAAAGCAAATTAGTATGCTTCCTTGACCAACCAAACTTGTGTAGCTCCTTAAGCATGGAAGCAAATCATCAATGAGAACAATGGACACAAGATTCCTCCAAAGATTTTGATTACCAAAGCCAAACGGCTGAAAACTACAATAGCCCAAGCAAGAGCAAGGGAAAGAATGAGAGCATGAGCAAGAGAAAGGGTGTGAGTGTGTTTTTGTGTAGCCTTAATGAGGAGGGGAAGCCTCCTTAAATAGGAAAAATGAAAGAGAGAGGCTCTTTGCATGCTAGACAAGTGTCACAAGGGAGGGAGGGGGGCCCAAGAGTGGGGGGGCGAATTTGCTCAAGAAGGGCAAAACCAAGGTTTGAGATCTCAAATATGGGGAGAGAAACCCCCAATTTAATGCTTCCAACCTTCTTGTTATGTCAAATGGGGAAGAAACCACCATAGTGGGGCCCTTTCCATTGACTTTAGCTCACCCAACCAATCAAAGAGAGAAGGGGGCACCCCCCTAAATTCGGCAACTCAAAACTTGTTATATGCTTGCTTGGGGGGCCCCCTTTGGGTCTTAAATTTGTCTAAGGAACATAATATAAACATTAGAACCTTTACTTGGCCACTCCAAGTGACTATAGTCACTTTTCCAAAATTTGGCTCTCTAATTAAATACCCAATTTCCTGATTTCCTTGACTAACCTGGGCAAAAGTGACCAAAACCATAGTAATACTTGTCCGAATGACTTCAAACATTGCCCAAGGGTGTAGGGGGTCTCATGCCATTTGTCTTGAGTACCCATACCCTTATACAACATTAAAAAGGACCAAGTAACCCTCTTTTACATTACAACAAATTGTCCTGAGTGACAATTTTTAATGACCAAAGATTAAAAAAAACCTATGCAAAACTTAATGAAATTCCACAAGACTCTGGATAATGTCTAGCATGGTAATATAGAACATTCCTAGGACCTAATCACCCCATGGACTCCATCACTAGAACACCTTTCACCAGTTTGGAGGTAATTTTGAGTGAAAAACTCAAACAATTAAAATCTCTATAAAGAAATTTTAATTATCCAAGTGAAAAAACACTCGATGAAAGGACTTCCCTAATGACTAAGTCTTAGGTGATTAATTTACAAAAAACTAGAACTTCATGCTGACATATCCTTACAAAATCCCCCACAGGGGTGCGAAAATTTCATAGAGAGAAGAAGAGAAGAAGAGTTGTCTCGCTTGATATAATCATTAAGTACTTCATTCTTATCTTCCAGGCACATCCAACATGTGCATGGTAAATCGTTGTCCACCTAGTTGGTTTTGGTGGTCAACACTTTCCAAGTGCACTATTGCTTTTGTCTCTTTCCCTGTCAAGCCCCATTGTTCTAGCTTTGTCATACCTAAGGCTCTTGTATCCTTTAGGGGCACCAATGATGGCTTGTACTATTTCAGGCCAATAGGGTGAGCAAAGAACATTGAATGGTACACCACATGCATAGAAAAACCTGTAAACTTTTGAATCCACATCATCTCTACAACCGAGGTCAAGGAAATATCATAATGTTCTTCTCATAGGCGAGATGCCACTAAAATGAGGGGATGAGGGTCCCAATCGAGTGGATGATGGTCCACTACCAAACATTCTTTGTGAGGCTTCAGATTCAACCCTTGATCTCTTTGATTTGTTTTGAGCGGCCTCTTCTTCTGGCCTGTATTCATTTTTAATGAAAAGTTGATATGAAGGGCAAAAATTCAGTGCATGTGTTTTATTGAGTAGATATGTTTCCATTTTGCTTCTGCTATTTAAATTATGTTAATAATTTCCTAAGTATAAATTTTTCAATAAGCTGCAATTTAATTTTCCGCAAGGAAAATCACTAGGAAATTATTTATATAGTGTTGGGGTTAAAAAAACTAACAATCGCTACTTGATTACATAAATCTCCATGGTTGTTGAACCAGACTTCTCTCTAATGCGTTAGTTTCACTCCTCATATGAGTTTCTTAACCTTTCGACCAATCTCTCTTTGAGTAAAGAAAGAGTGACTCTTTACCCTCTACCTTGACTTCCCTCTATACTTGAGCTGAAGACCAAATCTACCAAAACCCTAATCTTATGGAGAGATCTACAATTGAGATTACTCTAAATCACTAATGTATTAAAAATACAATTTATTAAACTCAAGAGCTAAATAAAAGAATTTCACAACATTAATAAAGTGAATTACAAAATAGATTTGACCTGTACGACTTCCTCCACATTGACACTAAACATGTGTCAAAGTTCATATCTGAGCTACAAATGTCATCATTCCACAACTTAATGAGGGTGGCCTCTAAATGAGTGGTAGAAGTTGTCTTTGAAAATAACGCTATCGAAAATAATACATCCAAAACGGACCAAGTTGCAACATCTTAATCTGGAAAGAAGAGATCCACTAAAATATGTTAAAAATCATCTGTAGAATCATCTATAAAAGGTATCGGGATGGACACCTATAAACCAAACACTTTCATACTAAAGATATCCATATAAATATATCAAACATATAATTTCAAATAATCCAATACACCCAATACATAGTAGAACACACTCTAGGAAAATTTTCACCATATTTGTAGTCAAATTTATCCAAGGCGTATGTTGATGATCTAGATAAGGATTAATGTATGCCTTGTCTAAGCTGATTATGTAAATTGTATCATTGTATCAAGTGATCCATGGCTATGATGTAATGTAATTACATAATAGAGATGTATCTTCTATATGTAGAGGGCCAATTATAATACATACTCAACACCCTATCATGGTTGCATGTGGTGAATGTCTCTTGAGTGTTTTGTTACTAAAGAATATTTACATCTTTATGATCGTAAATCTTTTGAAGCTTTTTCACTCAAAAATCCTCCAAACTGGGGACATTTCCTAAGTGCACATCGCCATATATTTGAGCACTTGAGCCCTATGAGTCAATGTAATGTATAACATTTCATGTATATGATCACCATCGACACTTATGTAATGTCAAGTTAGAGTCTGGAATCTTAGCAATCCCTCTTGCACATGGTTTACAATAATTTAGATGTGTTAGAGATTAAAAACAAGTTATAAGGTTAGGAGTGTCTTTTCCCTAAGCCTAACTTTTGGTTTAATATTCTAATCATTTATTAAACTTATAACAAGTTCCACCTTCTCATGTCAGACCCTCAAACATATTTGATGCAATCTCACGCATCCCCATGCACCCATCTAAGTAAGAATTATGGCCTAGTGCCCTCATTTTTTTCTTGTCTATCCTAGCCCTTGGGATCATCTGAAAAGCATTTGTAGCACTAGATAGCCAAACATCCCTCTTAGATTCACATTTGTGAATCGTACCTTCTATATTCTCACACATGTGGCCTTTTCCTTTACTTTTAGCATTTTATTTGAACCTTGTTTAACTTATTCAACCCTAACCTCAATGTTGAGCAAGTTGTTAAAGGTGTTCGAGGTCTCTTTTTCTCCACACATGCCAAGAAATCCCTAGAACCTTCCTCTCTCGACCAAATCATCCCCTTCTTTGAACCATTTTACCCTCCCTTAAGCAAATTGTTCCCTCTCTAAGCCAAGTGCCCCTCCTTATTAGCTTGTCTCAACCACTTAAAATATTTTTATTATTGTTTACCATGCGAAGATAAGATAAGATAATTTTATTAATGTCCAACTACAAAAGTAGATTAAAGGGACTGTTGAGTACAATGATGTCAATACAATGTAGGAGTACCAAAAGGTCTCCTATAAAACATGAGATGCAGAAAGTAAAGTGAAATAAGGTAGAGTAGTAGAAACTGAGATCTACCCCGAGGTATGAATAACCTTTGACCCCAAGCTCAAATACCTACGCTAATGATGGGATGTATAGTCGGAGAAGAAGATCCAAGGGCAAGAGGAACCAAAAGAAAGGAAGTGGATTTGTCATGGAATGGATCCATCTCTCCCACCATCCAAAGCCAAATGAAGAAAGTTGAGTATAGTCAGTTGTCCCGAGGGGGACCTAGTGGGGTGCTTGGATCATCAGTTGCATTGTTGACTGGTAAAGGTAGTGCACCAACAAGGTCTAGTGGATCTCATTTGTTTCCTCAGAGGAGATCTGGTCTAAAGATGTCGCTGAAATCTCGTGGGACGAGGGAAGGTCCCATGGCTCTGCACTGATATGGAATCCAAGGTTGCACTGGCAAGAGGATTTATTTAGGGCTTTGAGGCTTCTATAAAAAATTAAATTGTTTAATAAGAGTATTTTAACTTTCTAATTCTGGAATTTTCTGCATTTTCTACACTTTTAAATAATTGCCAGTATTTAATTTCCTTGTTTATATAAGATAAAAAACACTCATAAGACATAAGAAAAAATTAGAAGTGGTTTTAACCACTAGCCTTTCACGGTTAATCACTAAATCACATAATATAAGAGTTGATTTTGGTTCATGTTTATTGCTCAGAGAATAGCATTTGGATTAATCTTAAGTAGTGATTATTTCCTGTTTTTCTAAACCAATTTGGTATTGTTACATAACTCTCATAATTAAGAGTTAATCATCCGAGGTCCATCATAGGCACTTTGGCTTGCTCTTAGACCTTGTGGTTCACCTTGGACTAATTACTAAGTCACAATAATAATCACCATATCTAACTTGTGGATTTGGTGCTAAGTCATCATTTGCTTCTTGCTTAAATTGGATATATACTGGAGCATAGTGCCATTTGAATTTATACCATTGCTATTGTTTTATTTCAAGTACATTCATTAGCTATTCTTAGACATCTAATACTAATATTACATCTTTAAGATGTTTCAGTTATTTCTAAGTGCATGAACTTTATTAATATCTCAAATTGTGCTTAGTTGATCTAAATAACTTTAAGATTGCCATATCTTCCATCTAGATTTAAATAACAAAGAATCAATTAAGTTGGGCTATCCCCCTAGGCTTAATTTAGAGATAAAACCTAAAGTGAGAGGTTGAGAGTAGAGCTGACAGTGACAATCAACCTTGTTTGCAACTTGGGTTGTGCTAGTGGATTGGAACTTTTCCCACTTATGTACAGGTTGGGATGTAACACAATGTATATACTATACAAGCATAAATGATCCCCATAATCTATTATACATTTTGTTGATTTATATCTCAATCTGCCTAATTTGTACAGCATAGTATTTATACTATTGCACAAATATATGATATCAATATCACTCGCATGAAACAACCATTGCACAAAGAAAAAATGGCATAAAGTCGTGCATTCTTCACCTGAGGAGAGCCTCATCAATAAGGTCCTTCCTGTTTGTCATTCCTATCAGTAAGACATTGTTTAATGACTCAACACCATCTATCTGAAAATATAGAGAAAAGAACCAACTCCCATGAGGATACAGCAAAACAGTTAATAAAACATGATAAACAGCCGAAGTGTGGAAGGTGACTGTTGAAACATCCAATAAATGATGCTGGCAAATGTTCACCTTTGTTAGGAGTTGATTCACAATTCCATCGTGTACTCCAGTTCCATCCCTTGTCGATCCTCTAGTCTGCCATAAGTACTAAGTTAGCATTAAGTTTCTAAATGTTTAACAAACTCTCTCAGAACCAGATCCATAATAAAATATTACATCTCACAAGTTGTGTCGTGCAACTCTATATCACAAGCCTCTTGTCAAGTCTGATGTATAATGATACAAAAATGTGGCAATGAAATTACAAACTTTACATCATCAACATTGAAGATCATACTTTGCAGGGCTACCAATCACCATTACAAGCATATCTTGTAGCAAACATGTTGTAACTTATAAAAGTTGAAAGGGAAAAAAAATTAGTTATAAGAATGTATATGAAAGAAAAGTTACAAAATAAGAAACTGAACCAATCATTTGTAAAGTTTGTCTCAGCAAAGGGCGAAGGGCCTTGAAAAAGAAGGAATAAACTATTAGGAAAAACTTATTCAATTCGACAGGGAAATACTGCACTGCATAATTACCAAGACAAGGTGCAAATTGAAACCTAAAACATTTGTATTTCATTAAAATCTTCTGAAATAAACTACAGTATATATATGTGTGTGTGTGTGTGTGACTTCAGTCCCAATTGAATTCAAATTGGGTTTCTAGACTTCTAGTTAAATTTACATTGCTTAACTTTTGCTAATTTAAATATAAGCTAAAACAACATAATTGAGATATAATGATATGGTTATCTAGATAAATTGTTTTCCTGAAATACTTCCCTGCCATGAGATTGTTTCTTAAACTGTATGGTCCATTCATACAAGAAGAACTAGGCAGAAATATACAAAAAACTTCACCAAGCATCGTTTAACCAACATATTGGACAAAAGTGATCTAATAAAATAATAGCTATCAATCACAGTGTTACAAATATCGTGTCGGCGAATATATCGCCGAGGGTCCAAAAAGAAATTATCGGATTTATCAGCGAAAATGTTGGCAAACATCGGCAATATATCGACAACTTAAAAAAATACAAAAATATTCATTTTTTTCCAATTTTCTAAACATATAAAGCAACAAGAACATCAAATAAACACATTGCTACATGAATATGGAAAGAAAACCAATATATAAGATGTATAAGACGTCTAGTGATACTTCACACATCAAAAATAAATCGTGTCTTTGAAGTTTGAACTTTGAACTTTGAACTTTGAACTTTGTAATCAAGTAGATCATCATCAAAGTCATTTCCAAGCATTTTAAATTTTAAATTTTTGGGACTGTTTAAGACTTAAGTTTCAATTTTTTAACTTTTGAATCTAACATCAAAGTTTCAAACTAATTTCTATATATTTGACATCAAAGAAATTGATTTAAATTTTATGTTTAAGAATATAATTTATTAATTAAATTATTAATCCTTGATGTTCTATATTAATTTTTAAATAAAATTTAAAATTTAAAATAGATATGTAATATATAATATATATACACTTACAGGCTTACCCTAAATTCTAATAGCCACAGTCCATGAGTGGAAAATTGCCAAATACAATGTTCATTTTTACTGTTTACCTTCCCCCTCCTCCACGAACTGGTGCTCTTTCTCCTCCACAGATCATTGCAGATTCAATCGACCAAACCCTATCTCTCCGCCAAACAAATCTGCAGCTGAAAAGATCGATAAAAAAATGCCAAAAGAAGGCATATAAAGCTAATCCCTGGCAGACAGGCGATGTTAACTCGTTGACTCGCAATTTTTGCTAAACATCGCGATTTTTTCGTGTAAAAAATCGTCTGAAAAAATCGTGTGATATTTAACGATAATATCGCTGCAGGTTGGACATCACGATATATCACGATGTTGGCGATAAATCTG
>LPNX010606744.1:253349-263448 GCA_001517045.1 Pseudotsuga menziesii | reverse complement strand
ACAGAACTGGTTAATCTCCAAGTCTCCCTGGCTAGCTTCAGGGTGGTCACTTATGACCTCAGATCTTGGAGAATGCCTACTGATGCTGATTTCAACAAAATCGTCAATATTTGTAACACTGATCAATCATACTGTATCCTTCTAACGACTCCCTTGGACTCTCCGCATCAAGAATGCAAAAACTATAAGTGCCCACTTTCAAGAAACCTAAACAAAACAGTAGAAATAAATAATATTGTTATATATGTGAAACAAATGCAAAGTCCAACAAACAACACACTTTTTGTCACTAGATGAAGTCATAAAGAGCCTTGAAAATAATGTTGATTCGAACACACCCCACTAGAACCCCTGCAACTAAGTGCATTTGCAATCATCATCGCTACAGTCTGTCCGTACAGTCCTGTAGCAGCACAAAAATTGAGGAGGGCACAAACAGAAATTTTTTGAGTTTGCGAATTTTTGAGTTGGCACAAAATTCGAGGCAAAATTTTTTCCTTCCGGTTGAGATAAAATTTTTCTAATATTTTTGTCTGCTGCTGTATTTTTCAAAGATAAATAAATATTTTCTCTCTCGCAGGTTTTCCCTAGAGGTTGGGGTTTTTCCTGGGTCATTGGACCAAAAATTTATGAGTCTGAATATTTATGTGTGAATGTGTTTTAATTGCTGCTCATAAAAGTTGTAGAAATTCTTCTTGTGTTTCAGTCCTATATTGTTTATGAGAAATATCTAATTTGCAGCAGAAAATTAAATTGGGTTGGGCATTAAACAATGTTTAAAACGGAGTTTGAAACCAGGTTGAGAGAGTGCCGAAAATTCTACATGGTATCAGAGCTTTGTTAAAGAAATGGCAGATTTTTACATAGTGAAAAATTTCATACTTCAGTGTTTTCTTTTGTCAGTGGGCAGCAGCTTGTTGAGACTTGAACTTTGTAAAGAAAATGGCAACAGGACTTAGATTGGAGGATAGGCTTTATCCCATGGAAAGCTAGACTAGTGTTGATATTGGAGGAAAATGAGTTATGGGATGAGGTGGTTCACAACACTACAGCAAATCCTATTGTTGTTCCCCCTTCCGACGATGCACTAGCACTGACCGCCTTCAATAAGAAGGACATTAAGGCTAGAAGAATAATCCTAGATGCAGTTAAAGACCATGTGATCCCATACATTTCAAGTAAAACCCGTGCATATCAGATGTGGAATTCTTTGACTAGCTTGTTTTAAAGCTCAAATAAAAATAGGAAGATGGTTTTGAGAGAGAAGTTGAAAAGTATCAAGATGGCCAAAGCTGAGGGTGTGATGTCCTACCTTACTAGGATATCTCAGGTGAGAGATGAGCTCGCAGCAGTAGAGGAGGTTGTTCCTGATTCTGAGCTAGTGTGGACAGCTTTGAATGGGGTTGCAAAGCCTTGGGTTGTTTTTGTGGAGGCAATAGTGGCCAGGGAGAACTGCCTACTTGGGATAGGATTTGGGTTGATTTTGTTCAGAAGGAGATCCGAAGAGGTCTTGTGCAAGGCAGCTCTTCTACTAGCAGGGAAGATGAGGAGAATGTGGCATTGACTACGAAGGGAAAGAAGAAGTTCAAGAAGGGCCCCAAAAAGGGTGGGGCTAAGCAACAAGATGGATAGAAGAAGGACTTGAGCACTGTAAAGTGCTTTGCTTTTCAGAAGTTTGGACACTATGCTAGACAGTGCCCAAATAAGAAGAAGAAGAAGCAGCAACAAACAGCAGCTTCAGCAGAGGTTGAGGATTTTACAACTAGATTTGAGAGAGAGTTTTCTCTCTATGCTGAGCAGGTTGATAGAGAGAGAGAGCATCCATCATCACCAGTGCAGATATCGATAGTGAGAGGGAGTATTCCTTGTTGACTGGTCATTCTTTTAGTGCATCCACCACCAGCACGTGGTATATTGATAGTGGAGCTTTGAGTCACATGGCAGGTGCTCAAGAGATGTTCTTCGAGCTTTCACAAGCTGAGATAGATGTGGAGGTCGTGTTGGGGGATGACACGGTTGTTAGAGTTGTTGGTCGTGGGACCATTACATTTCAGAGAGAGTCCATGAGTCCCATGATTTTGAGAGATGTATTGTTTGTACCTGGGCTAAAGAAGAACTTGATCTCAATTTCCATGATCGAGGATAGGGGTCTTGGGGTGTCCTTCCTGGATGGACATGTGCATGTTTTTCCCAAGCCTGCAAGACCATCTACCTCTTACACCATTAGAGTCAAGATGTGGGAAACTGTACAAGCTCTTGTTTCAACACCAGCACACTTTGACACATAGCAATGGCAACGAGCTTTGTGAGTTGTGGCATCCATCTTTTCGTATGTTGAGCTATATGGTTACAGGGTTGCCTGAGTTCATCACTGAGCACAGTGATGTATGCAGGGGGTGTGCTTTGGGAAAGTACACAAAGATTGGTTTTACGAGCAATGATAGCAGGTCAACAAGAGTACTTGACTTGATACATTCTGACTTGTGTGGTCCTATGTCAGTTGCTTCTCTGAAAGGTTTCGAGTATTATGTTACATTCATCGATGACCATTCCAGGAAGACCTGGATCTACTTCCTGAAGAGCAAGAAATCTGAGGAGGTCTTGCAGAGGTTCCAAGAGTTCAAAGCTCTTGTGGAGAACCAGACTAGAGGAAGATTCGGGCACTCAGATCAGATAACAGGGGTGAGTATACCTCCAAGGAGTTGGATGAGTTTTGCAGACAGGAGGGCATTCGGAGACAATGGACAGTAGCATACACTCGTGAGCAGAATGGAGTGGCAGAAAGGAGAACCGATCTATTGTTGGAGCAACGAGAGCCATGTTACATGATCAGTCACTTCCTTTCTTCCTTTGGGCAAAGGCATGTAATACAGTTGTATACCTTCAAAACAGGAGTCCCCATCGTGCCTTGGGGAACAAGACACCTGAGGAGAGTTTCACAGGCAAGAAGCCTGAGGTGAGTCATTTTTCGAATATTTGGTTACCTTACTTTTTTCACATGTCCCTTTTGAGAAGAGGACAATGCTTGAGCCCACAGCAGAGAGAGGCATCTTTGTGGGGTATAATGAGACTTCAAAGGCCTTCCGCATTTATCTTCCTTCTCTGAGGAAGGTTGTTGTGAGGAGGGAAATGAGATTTGAGGAGCGGGCCTTCAGGAAGTCTAGAGAGTCAGAGCAGGGAGAGCAACAGTTTCCCACACCTCAGGTAGTTTCACAGGTACCATTAGTACAGATGACAGGTTCACAGATTTCCAGGGTTACTGGACCACAGAGTACAGGCACAGGATCTCCAGTTTCAGTGGTTCAACCAACAGGTTCTTCGGGGACAAGTTTTGGTTCTCAGGTCACAGGTTCACCGTACAGAGCTACAGGATCACAAGGTTCACCAGCTCCTGGTACACAGGTTTATGAGCCTTCTACCTCTGGGATTTCATCAGATGAGGACAAACCAGTTTGGGAGCAGTCTTCAGGGAAGAGGAAGCCTAAGTGGCTTCGAGAGACCCTAAAGGAGGCTAAGGAGTTTGGAATGCCCAAGGAGCCAGTGAGGGCTATAGTGATGCCAGACAAGTTGGGTATGGCATTGGTTGCTAGTCTTTGTGATTCGGAACCATCTACGTTTGAGGAGGCCTCTCAACAACATGTGTGGAGAGATGCCATGATGGAAGAGTACCATTCCATCATGAAGAACGATGTTTGGGAGATTGTTCCAAGACCTGAGGGGAAGTCAGTGGTGACTTCTCGTTGGCTTTACAAGGTAAAGCATGCTACAGATGGCAGTGTGGAGAAATACAAGGCTCGATTTGTGGCGCGAGGGTTCTCACAGATAGAGAGAATTGATTATGATGAGACCTTTACACCGGTTGCTCATTAAACTTCTATCAGATCATTGATTTCCATTGCTGCAGAAATGGGTTGGAAGATCCATCAGATGGATGTAAAGACTACATTTCTCAATGGAATCATACATGAGGAGGTTTATGTGGAGCAGCCACAAGGATTTGAGATTCATGGGAGAGAGTCTCATGTGTGCAGGCTGAAGAAAGCCTTGTATGGGTTGAAGCAAGCTCCTCGAGCTTGGTATTCCAAGATAGACTCTTACTCACTGCTGATGGGTTTTCAGAAGAGTGAGGTTGATCCGAATCTCTATTTCATCATGGTTGGAGATGATCCACTCATTCTTCTGTTATATGTGGATGATTTGTTTATCACAGGTGGAGAGAGACCTATTGCAGTTTGCAAGAAAGATCTTGCTTCAAAGTATGAGATGACGGACATTGGGTTGATGCACTATTTTTTGGGATTGGAGGTTTAGCAGGAGCCTGGCAGGGAAAGTAAGTTGTAGATATTCCAAGGAGATTTCGGATGGAGGATTGCAGGCCGATGTCTACACCTATGGTCACCAACTGGAAGAAGCTTCATGCTTCTGAGAGAGAGTTGGTGGATCCTACACTATATCGTCAACTCATAGGTTCATTGATGTATCTGGTCAACTCTAGGCCAGATTTGTGTTTTGCGGTGAACACTCTCACTCAGTTCATGGTGGAGCCTAGGAGAGTGCACTGGGTTGCCGCAAAACATGTGCTGAGATACCTTGCAGGTACAGTGAATTATGGTTTGAATTATAGGAGATCGAATGGGATTAGATTGATTGGCTTCACGGATTCAGATTGGGCAGGCAGTGTGACAGACCAAAAGAGCACTTCCGGATGTTGTTTCAGTTTGGGCTCGGCAGCAGTGTCGTGGTTCAGTCGGAAGCAAAAGTCTGTTGCTTTGAGTTCTACAAACGCTAAGTACATGGTAGCTAGTCAAGCCAGTTGCGAGGCACTATGGCTTCGCAAGTTATTGGTGGATTTATTTGATCAGGAGTTTAAGCCTACAGTGATTTACTGTGACAATCAGAGTTGCATCCAGCTCTCTGAGAATCCTGTATTTCACGACAGGTCTAAGCATATTGAAATCAAATAACATTTCATCTATGATTATGTTCAGAGAGGAGTTGTGGCATTGCAGTACATTTCCACTGATGAGCGGGTTGCAGATATCCTGACGAAGCCTCTTGGAAGAGGCAAATTTATTCATTTCAAAGACAAGTTGGGCGTGGTGAAGAACAACTTCCTCAGTAAGAGGGAGTGTTGAATTTTATACCTTGGAGTTGTTCCCCTAAGTGACTTTTGCCTAAGTCACTAGGAAAAGGGATTAAGTCACTTGGACTTTATATTAATGACTTGAGATGAGCATTAAATGCACTTTAGATATTAAAGTGTACTTTAAGTAAAAATTTAAAAAGTGAGTGAATTAATTTTTAATTTGTGGAAAAAAGTGATTTTATCACAACCACTCATCTTATCTAATCTGGGCCCTTGGATTAGATGGCTTTTCACTCACCCTAACCTTTTACTAAAAAGGCAAACTTTCCGAGTGAAGAGGCACTTTTGCATTTTGAGAGAGAAAGAGACAATTTTATGAGAAAGGGGGGAAAAATGCAACTAAAGCAACTTTCCTTTGGCACGAAAAATCGAGGTGAAGAAAAATAGCAGCTTGGCACGAAAATCGAGGCAACGTGAGCATTTATTTCAGGCTGTCATACAGTACAGATTCCGTACAGGGAACAAATCCCAAGGCAGAGTTTTTTGGGCACAAATTTCGAGGTAGGCAGCACATTTCCCGAGGCAATACCATACAGTACAGGTCGTACATCCTGTCTATGCAGTCCTGTAGCAACACGAAAATCAAGGAGGATACAAACATAAATTTTTTAGTTGGCACAAAATTCGAGGCAGAATTTTTTCCTTCCGGTTGAGATAAGTTGTGACGAATATTTTTGTCTACTGCTATATTTTTCAAAGATAAATAAAGATTTTCCCTCTCACAGGTTTTCCACGGAGTTGGGGTTTTTCCTAGGTCATTGGACCAAAAATTTCTGAGTCTGAATATTTATGTGTGAATGTGTTTTAATTGTTGCTCAAAAAAGTTGTAGAAATTCTTCTTGTGTTTCAGTCCTATATTGTTTATGAGAAATATCTAATTTGCAGCAGAATGTTAAATTGGGTTGGGCATTAAACAATGTTTAAAACAGAGTTTGTAACTGGGTTGGGAGAATGTTGAAAATTCTACAAGTTTTGGTTGTGCGATTTTGCCAGGTTGGGTAAAATCAATTTATGGATTGTATTGTTCTATATCTTGCTAATAAAAATATCTCCTCGGACTATTGCACCGGTTTTCCCATCCTGGGTTTTTCCAGGGTTTTCATACCCAAAAATATTGGTGTCTCTATTGAGGTGATTGTTGTTAAATTCTTTCTCAGTATTTATTTTCCGTTGCAATATTTGTGAAGAAACTCATTTGTGGTTATCAGTAATAATAAAAAAAAGTTATATATTGGGTAACCGAAGATTGGGTTTTAAGGAAATTTACACCTAATCACATAATCATATGAATGCGATAAGTGACCATTTACATTAAACTATAGTCCTAAGTTGTACATCAGGATCACTTTAGCTAGCATTCTCCCCTTTGATCAAAAAGTCATCTTAAGCGAACTCCAAGTTCAATTCTGAACTTAGTGAACTTGATTATTCCAAGAGGTTTGGTGAAAAAAGTCCAAAGTTTGATATTCTATTGGACAGTATTTTGCTTTGATGTATCTTTTTTATGACAAGTGTTCCAACATAATGGTACCTTGTATCAATATGCTTTCTCTTTGAGCGCAACACTGGATTTTTTACTAGCTTGATCGCTGATTGGTTGTCTAGCTTCATTCTGGACAATACCAAGATTCCACAAAATTCACCACAACCACACTATTTCCCAAGCCTAGAAAAATTCTTCTTCCGCAAACGAATTTGCAATTGTATATTGTTTCTTACATCTCCATCATATAGCGGTTGATCCCATATTCATTAAATACCCTAAAGTGGACACCATGTCAACTATGTCTTCATCAAAATCAACATTTAAGTATCCAACAAGTCTAATTTTTTGTACATAAGCCCAAAATCCTATTGTTCATTACCAAAATCTACTTCTGCCAAGAATCCTAAAGATCTCACCATTTAAAAAAAAAAATACTAAGCCTCCTTGTTTGAAATATTAGGAGTTTTTCAATGCATTGCCCTTAAATTTTCCAATTCCAAATAGGGATTGTTACCCCCTAACATGTAGGGGTGAATATATATTCATTGCATATGTGATCTTCCATCACATCCAACAGTTCCACAGATGAGTTCTATGGTTTTCCCATGGACATTTGACAAAGACACTTTCAGCTTGCTCAATTCTCCATGACATGTGCCAGAGATTGATGGGGGCATATAATTGACACTAGTGTTATGACATATGCTCTCCAGTTGAGTCATGGTTAATGCTTTCTTATGTGTGGACATGACCATAGTGGGTCTACAATGTTACTCTATAATGACTCCTATATCTTAGAAGGTTGTCTCATAACTAAGGATGCATTATGGCATGGTTATGATTCATCCTTTGATTAAGAGTGTAAACTTCTGAATCAGATGTATTCTTAGATCTAAGTAAGTTTGAACCTCATTTCAAGTCACTCATAGCATTTCACCAAGTCATTTTGCATATCATGTCATTTCACTAGCCATTCTATCCATTTTCATTACGTTCCCCTTTCACAATTGACTTATAGTATGTTGTGTACTGTGGTCTTGTTACCGGTTAAGTCATACGGTATACCTAGTTGGACTTCAAGTGAGCCGGCAAAGTTTGAACAAGATTACTTGTTCATGATTAGAGTTTAGAAGTTCATCAGGCCTTCTAGGCCCCTTTTTTATTTGTGTACTGCATGTTCATACCCCCCTTGGGGGAGTTGTTATAAAGTGTGCTAGCATGAAGAATTTGTAAAGAGTTGGGCTTTCTAAGACTTAAACATCAATCCGATCATTCCAAGTTGTTTTTTCCTCCCTTGTCAATTATGCAATGTTGAATAAGCAATGTATAATTTTCGAGTTTTTCACCGCTCCTCCAAAGCTGGAATGGTCGTCTTGGTGGTTAGGCCTTAGGAGGTTATTACATCTCACATGTCAATGTATATGAGCATGCTAGGCATTAATTTTGAGTGGTATGGACATGTGCTAGGTCCCCCTAGGTTTTTGTTCAATTCCGAGAAAAATATTTTTTCCCGCAAAATTAGGCCATTTTTAATGGTTTAATTGAGAAACTCAAAATGTAAATAAAAGATGAGTCCGAAGTCCGATTTTTGGCATGGGGATGCTTGTTTTCACACTCAAGAGCGTCCTCTTTACCCCAAAGACCACTTTTCATATGTTTTCGGCGGCTAAAACATCCCATAAAAATTATTTAGCAATGAAGCATCAAAATGGCATTTTAATGCTAAAGTTGCAACAATTTGGCACTAAAGACAAAATTTAAGTCAAATGAAGAGTGGGATGACATGGCAAATGGGTCCCCATGGTTAGCAACTTCATCAAAATATGAAAGGCATCAAAACTTTGGTTAAATTGAAGAGAGGTGAATGGTTTGGTTGGGGAGATGATGTCAACCGTATGTGAACTGCACCAACCCCAATCAAGGATGTCATTGTATGGTGTTAAGTGACTTAATCCAAAAATGGAGGAGGTGTAAGACTTTGTTTATAATTTTAAGGTAGTGAATCATGTAAATAGTGAGGCCACGCCAACCTTATAAGCTCGGTACATGTTTGTTTATTTTGGCATCTCATAAGGTGGCGGGTTACGTAGAGTGAGGTCACATACCTCGTGGGAGGTGGCGCCTCCTTTATGAGACCACTCCACTCAAACTAAAGTCAATTCGTTCAATCACTCACGAACTCAAAGCTCACTGACTCTTCAACTCAAGTGTTAGATGTGCACCCTGGGCTCTCTTGGCTATTTAAGCGAGGCAATTCTCCTTCTTTGAGGACGAAGAATGAAGCCTCTGCTCTCTTTGTAATCATCTTTTGGATATTTTGCTGATGAAATTAAGGATTTGGAGGTCAAGGTGGTGTCTGCTTTCCAGCTGGATTAGTATTGTTTCATGTGTGCATTGAGGTAATTGTAAGAGTTGTTCTTTGCATTTGTTGCTTTTCTTGTCAATCTATGGCCTTAAGAAAGATTAGTACTAATTGACGAGAGTGGATAGTGCTGCTTCATTGTTCATTTAGAAGATTTATCTTTGAGATTTAGGATTTGTATGCTGATTTGTTTATGAGTATGCTCTCTTTGTCTTCAATATTAGACCTTTACTATAGATTTTTCACTAGTTTTCAGCCATTGGTTTCAAGTAAAATTTAACTCTGTTTATGACATTCTCAAAAAATAAAAGTGCTGGAAATAAACATGAAATTTTCAGACTTTAAAACACTGCTGAAACTACAATTTTTCACCGACAAAAAATAAATATCAGCACGCCATTCAACACACAAAACACAAATATTTTTTGCCAATGGCCTTGGAAAAACCCACAAGGGGAAAACCAGTCAGAGAGAGAGACTTTATTATAGGGAAATTTACAGCAAAACTCAGAAATTTTCAGACCAACTTATCTCAACCCGGAAGAGAAAATTTCTGCCTCGTTTTCTGCGCCAAACAAAAAAAATCAAACTCTGATTTTTTTCTCTATTTTCTGCCTCGACTTCCATGCCGTTGTACGGACTGTATCGTACGAACCTCGAAATCTGTGCTCGAAAAAAAATCTCGAAAATCGTGCCCAAAAATCTGCCTCAAAAAACGTGTCCGCTGCTTCGAAATCGAACTGTACGGACCAGCAATAAATGTTGTTGTCCTCTCCTCGATTTTCATGCCCTCTTTGTTGTTGTCCTCTCCTCGATTTGTGTGCTGCAAATTTTTCCTTTCTATCTCAAAAAAGGAAACTTCTCTTCTCACTTCAATCTGCAAAAAGCATAGTTGCACGGGTACCGCTCCCGGGATTTTGGTAACCCGTACCCGACGTTTCCCCGCTCCTCGGAGCTTGGGAGCTGGTACGAAACGTCCCCTTTTTGATGGGAGCTTCCTTGGGAACTTGGGAGCTTTTCGGGAGCTTTTGGGGAACTTGCTTTTGCCGCTCCCTTTTTATTGGGAGCTTGTAGAAGCTCCCAAACAGACAGGGAGCTTCTACAG
>LPNX010606744.1:205408-253150 GCA_001517045.1 Pseudotsuga menziesii | reverse complement strand
CTACTTGAGGATTAAGAGGATAAAATAGTTTAAGCTATGAAATTAATCAATTATGTATTTTTTAACTTTATTTTTTTTAATATATTTTAAAAAAATTAATATATTTTAAAAAAATTAATATATATTATTGCCGCTCTCAACCCTACGTTTCCTGCAAATTTGGGCGAAGCTTCTAGCCGTATCGGATACTCGTGTCCGCGTACCCGACGTACCGGCGTTCCAGAAACTTGTGCAACATAGGCAAAAAGTGAGGCAAAATGCCTTTCCCATGCTTTTTTGAGAAAACCCTAGGGTGAGTCTAATCTAACGGTGGAGATTAGATTAGATCAAGGGCTGAAATTAAATGCTCATATTTTATTTCTAAAATATTAATTTCACTCACCCACTTAAATTTATCAAAAAATGACTTTAATGCTCTAAAGTTAAATTAAATGTTTTTACTTAAGTCATTTAATGCAAGGGTCACTTTATGTCCCTTCTCTAAGTGACTAAGGCAAAAGTCACTAGGGGAACACTTCCCTAGGTACAAAACTAACACTCCCTCTTACCGAGGAAGGTGTTCTGCACCATTCTCAACTTGTCTCTGAATAAGATAAACTTGCCCCTCCCCAAAAACTTCGTCAGTATGTCTGCTACCTGCTCATCAGTGGAAATGTACAGAAGCGTGACTGCTCCTCTTTGAACATAGTCTCGAGTGAAATGATATCTGATCTCTATGTGCTTTGACCGGTCATGAAAGACTGGATTCTCGGAGAGCTGGATGCAACTCTGATTGTCACAGTAAATCACCGTAGGCCTAAGCTCCTGACCAGATAAATTCATCAGCAACTTGCGAAGCCACAAGGCCTCGCAGCTGGCCAAACTGGCTGCCATGTACTCGACCTCTACAGTACTCAATGCAACGGACTTCTGCTTCCAACTGAACCACGACACTGCTGCTGAGCCCAAACTGAAACAACATCCGGAAGTGCTCTTCAGATCTGCCACACTGCCTACCCAATCTGAATCTATATAGCCAACCAATCTCATCCCCTCTGACCTCCTATAGTCCAAACCAAAATCCACTGCCCCTGAAAGATAACGCAACACATGTTTTGCAGCGACCCAATGCACAATCCTAGACTCAACCATGAACTGACTAAGAGTGTTCGCTGCAAAACACAAATTTGGCCAAGTGTTGACCAAATACATCAATGACTCGATAAGTTGACGATATAAAGTAGGGTCCACCAACTCTCCCTCAGAAGCATGAAGCTTCTTCCAGTTGGTGATCATAGGTGTCGACATAGGCCTGCAATCCTCCATCTTGAATCTCCTCAAAATATCAACCGCATACTTTCCCTGCCGCAGGAAAATATGTCCAGGCTCCTGCCAAACCTCCAATCCCAAGAAATAATGCATCAACCCAATATCAGTCATCTCGTACTCTGCAGCAAGATCTTTCTTGCAAGCCGCAATGGGTCTCTCTCTCCCTATGATAAACAAGTCATCATCATATAGCAGAAGCACAAGCGGATCATCTCCAATCATGATGAAGTAGAGATTCGGATCTGCTTCACTCTTCTGAAACCCCATACTCAGCAAGTAAGAATCAATCCTGGAGTACCAAGCTCTTGGAGCTTGCTTCAGCCCGTAAAGGGCCTTCTTCAACCTGCATACATGAGTCTCTCTGTCATGTATCTCAAAGCCCTGAGGCTACTCAATGTAAATCTCCTCCTGTATGATCTCATTGAGAAATGCGGTCTTCACATCCATCTGATGGATCTTCCAACCCATTTCCGTTGCAATGGAGATCAAGCTCCTGATAGAAGTATACCGAGCAACCGGCGCAAAAGTCTCATCATAATCAATGCCCTCAACCTGTGAAAACCCCCGTGCTACAAACCTGGCTTTGTACTTCTCCACACTCCCATCTGCCGCATGCTTCAACTTCTAAAGCCAACGAGAAGTCACCACTGACTTCCCTTCCGGTCTCGGAACAATCTCCCATACATCATTCTTCATGATGGAATGGTACTCATCCATCATGGCATCTCTCCATACCGAATGCTGGGAGACCTCCTCAAAAGTAGAAGGCTCAGAATCTCGTGTGCTAGCCACCAACAACATGCCCAATCTGTCAAGCATCTTGATGGCTCTCACCTCATCCCTGGGTGTCCCAGGCTTTAAGGCATCCTTCAAGGTCTCCCAAAGCCACTTAGGCTTCTTCTCTCCCTGAAGGTTCTTCCCACACTGGCATGTCCTCATCTGAAGAACTACCAAAGCTAGAAACCCCAGTCACATGTGAACCTGAAGCCGGTGTGCCAACACCAAGTGTACCCTGTAATATTGATCCTAATCCTAATCCCCTGTAAGGTGTACCTATAAGAGTAGATCCATCACCTATCCCCGAAGACCTTGCTGGCCTAACCACTGAACCTGGTGAACCTATGCCAACACTTTGTGGTCCTATAACCCAGGAAACCTGTGATCCTCACTGTTGCGTAGATGGAACCTGTGAAACAACCTGAGGTGCAGGGACCTGCTACTCTCCCTGCTCTGACTCTCTCAACTTCCTGAAGGCCCGCTCCTCCTCAAACTTCACATCCCTGCTCACCACCACTTTCCTCTGAGAGGGAAGGTAAATACGGAAAGCCTTCGCACTCTCATCATAACCCACAAAGATGCCCTTCTCTGCAGTGGGCTCCAACTTTGACCTCTTCTCTGAAGGGACATGAGAGTAAGTCAGACTACCAAATATACGAAAATGGCCAACTTCAGGCTTCTTGCCTGAAAAACACTCCACAGGTGTCATGGTCCCCACTGCACGATGGGGACTCCTGTTCTGAAGGTATACAACGGTGCTACAAGCCTCAGCCCAGAGAAAGAAAGGAAGTGACTGGTCATGTAGCATAGCTCGGGTTGCTCCAACAATGGACCTGTTTTTCCTCTCTGCTACTCCATTCTGCTCTGGAGTATACGGAACTGTCAACTGTCTCCTGATACCCTCATGTCTGCAAAATCCATCAAACTCCTTGGAGGTATACTCACCCCCGTTATCTGATCTCAAGACTTGGATCTTCCTCCCTGTTTGGTTCTCCACAAGAGCTTTGAACTCTTGGAACCTCTAGAAGACTTCCTTGAACTTCTTGCTCTTCAGAAAGTAGATCTAGGTCTTCCTGGAATGGTCATCAATGAATGTCACATAGTACCTGTATCCTCTCAAGGACACAGAAGACATAGGTCCGCATAAGTCTGAATGTATCAAGTCAAGAGTACCAGTTGGCCTACTATCATTGCTCAAAAAAGCAGTCTTGGTGTACTTTCCCAAAGCACACCCCCTGCACACATCACTATGCCCTGTGCTGAACTCCGGTGACCCTGTCACCATCTGTCTCAACAACCCCAAGGCTGGATGATGCACGTGAGCCATCCTCCTATGCCAAAGCTCACACAGCTCACTGTCGCTGCTATGTGCCAAGGCATGCTGTGGCTGAAACAAGAGCCTATACAGTTTCCCACATCTCGCTCCAATGGCAACTGAAGCAGATGGTCCTGCAGTCTTGGGAAACATATGCACGTGTCCATCTTGGAAAGACACCCCAAGACCCTGATCCTCAATCATGGAAACTGACACTAAGTTCTTCTTCAGCCCTGGTACATACAATACATCCCACAATACCATGGGACTCATGGACTCCCTCTGAAATGTAATGGTCCCACGTCCAACTACACTGACTACTGAGTCATCTCCCAACACAACCTCCACATCTGTCTCTGCCTGTGAAAGCTCGGAGAGCATCTCACGAGCACCTGTCATGTGACTCGAGGCTCCGCTATCTATGTACCACGTGCTGGAAGTAGATGCACTATAAGAATGGTTTGTCACACAGGAAAACTCCCTCTGTCTGTCAACATCCGCACTGGTGAGAATGGATGCTCTCTCTCTCTCAATATGCCCAGTGCATAGTGAAAACTCACTCTGAAATCGTGTTGCAAAATCATCGATCTTAGCTAAAGCGGCTGTCTGTTGCTACTGCTTCTTCTTCTTGTTCGGACACGTAGCAGCATAGTGTCCCAACTTGTGACATGCAAAGCACTTCACAGTGCTCATATCCTTCTTTTGCCCATCCTGCTGCTGCTTGGCCCCACCCTTCTTGCTCTTCTTCCCTTTCGCTATCAATGGCACATCCTCCTCATCTCCCCTACTAGTAGAACCACTGTACTGCAAGAAACCCCTGCGAGTCTCCTCTTGAACAAAGTCATCACAGACCCTGTCCCAAGATGGTAAGTTCTCTCTGGCCACCAACCCCTGAACAAACACAGCCCAAGGTGCAATCACCCCATTCAGGGTTGTCCGCACTAACTCAGGACCAATAACCACCACCCCCACAACTGCAAGCTCATCTCTCACCTGAGAAATCCTAGTAAGATAGGCCATACACTCCTCTCCTTTGATGTTTTTCAGCTTCTCCCTAAGCACCATCTTCATGTTTTCATTAGTACTCTCAAACAAGCCGGTCAAAGCAGACCACATCTCGTGTGCATGATCCTTCGCTGAAATATGTGGAATAACATGGTCTTTAACAACATCTAAGATTATTCTCATGGCTTTAATACCCTTCTTATTAAAAGTTGCAAGTAATGTTGCATCAGTAGAAGCAGGAATAGTAACGGAATTTGTTGTAGTGTTTCTAACTACCTCCTCCCACAACTCATTCTCCTTCAACACAAGTAAAATCTGAGCTTTCCATGAGACAAAGTTCGCTGCAACATCCAACCTATCCTCAGTTCTCAACCCCATGGAAGTCATTTTTCTCAAAGAACAAGTTTCAGCAAAATGTACTACTGTCACAAATGTTTTATATGAATTCTAGAAATGACTATTTCACTGCTAAAATTTAATTTTCTGCCATAACCCGCTCTGATACCATGTAGATTTTTCACTAGTTTTCAGCCACCGGTTTCAAGTAAAATTTAACTCTGTTTATGACATTCTCAAAAAATAAAAGTGCTGGAAATAAACATGAAATTTTCAGACTTTAAAACACTGCTGAAACTACAATTTTTCAAAGATAGAAAATAAATATTAGCACGCCATTCAACACACAGAACACAAATATTTTCGGCCAATGGCCCTGGAAAAACCCACAAAGGGAAAACCAGTCAGAGAGAGAGATTTTATTATAGGTAAATTTACAGCAAAACTCAAAAATTTTCAGACAAACTTATCTCAACCCGGAAGAAAATTTTTGCCTCGTTTTCCGTGCCAAACAGAAAAAATCAAACTCAAATTTTTTTCTCTGTTTTCTACCTCGATTTTTGTGCCGTTGTACAGACGAACTGTAAGCACTGTACCATATGGACTGACTATACGGACCTCAAAATCCGTGCCCGAAAAAAAATTCTCAAAAATCGTGCCCATAAATCTGCCTTGAAAAATGTGCTTGCTGCTTCGAAAATCGGATTGTACGGACCAGCAATAAGTGATGATGTCCTCTCCTCGATTTGCGTGCTACAAGTTTTTCCTTTCTATCTCAGAAAAGGAAACTTTTCTTCTCAGCTCTCTCTTCTCACTTCAATCTGCAAAAAGTGAGGCAAAATGTCTTTCCCATGCCTTTTTGAAAAAACCCTAGGGTGAGTCTAATCTAACGGTGGAGATTAGTTTAGCTCAAGGGTTAAAATTAAATGCTCATATTTTATTTCTAAAATATTAATTTCACTCACCCACTTAAATTTATCAAAAAGTGACTTTAATGCTCTAAAGTCAAATTAAATGTTCTTACTTAAGTCATTTAATGCAAGGGTCACTTTATGTCCCCTCTCTAAGTGACTAAGGCAAAAGTCACTAGGGGAACACTTCCCTAGGTACAAAACTAACATTTACCATATGATTTGACAAGTCTTGTGCAAGTGTGAAGGCTTTTACAGGTTCCTTGTTGGATTTTGCAAGAGATCTTGCTTGTTTCTCTTGCTCTCCAACCCTTTGTGGAAACATAGTCCATCTTGAAGCCATCAAGAGAACGTCAATTGCCCAATTCCAAAGGGGGTTTTTCTTAATATCTTCTTCATTTCAATTTAAACTTCTCATTCGGGTACTTGGTCACTTGCTTTAATATTTTAGATCTACATGCTTACGATCAATATCTTCCTTAGATCTAGTTTATAGAAGTGTTTTTTGTTGCTTAGATCTAAATATTCATAAAGTTGACCTCTCTTTCATCTAGATCTAGCATCAAATCTACTTTTCTTTGTAAGCATTTCAAGGATATTTTTAGCTTGCTAGCTTAAAGTAGTTTGCATTAAGTTTAAAAGTTAAAATCTAGCATCAAAGTGCTTTATTGGCAGCTCTTTGAAGGTTGTCCAAGATCCTAAGAGATTAGGTCTTACAATCCCAATCTTCTTAGTTAATTGTTTTGCCTTAGATCTAGTCTCTAGCATAGTATTTTTCCCATAAATTTTTGTTGTGTCCAAAAGTACTTTCAAAGTGTTTTGGGGCATTTCTAACACTTTATAGCTCGCTGGTTTTTTACAGTAGTTAGCAGGTTGGAGGGCTTTTTAGGCGAAAAAAGTCAAAGATCTAAGCAAACGACGGCCTCTTGAACCATCCCTTTACATTCTAGCTCTTTGCCCAATAGTTTGTAAGCTTGCTTTCTCCAAAATTACAAGGAGAAAGAAGCATTCTTCCCTCTTCTTTAATCAAGTTGTAATCTCGTAATAAAAATATTTGAGTAGGGTCTTTAGAGCCCACTCCCCATTCAGGGGGGGATCTGAGTCGGTTTCAATTTTCATGATTTTTTCATTTTTTAGTTTAGTTTCCTTTTTGCGGAGTAGTATACTTTGATCAATACTTTTGCAATATATTATCTGATTCAAAGTAATACAAATACTAACCCTATGACTTCCCAAGTTACCTGAAAGTGGAAAGAGATGTGTGGTAGGACTAATTAAAGAACCTTTGATTATTTAGTTCTTTGAGTTGCTTTTTTACCTATCTTTTAAAATTAACCCCTCCTTGCTTTCCCGATTGAGGTTCACTTGAACCAAAAGAGACTCTTGGAGGTATTTTTTCCTTTTTAACAAACAAGCAAACACAATCCTTAAAAATTACCGAGACTCTGTCGTGTATGCTTTGCAATGCTACGGTTCGATCGACCAGTTGGATGCATCAAAAGCAACGAGGGTAGCTAGTTTAAAGATAGATTCACCTTCAAATTAACCTCCCAAGGCGAAAATCCAACGCCTCGAATTAATCCATTGCGGGGAAAGTTCACAGAGGAAGTGGGAACAATTGGATAGTGACATTAGGATACCGTCAGGATACACCTTTGTTGGTGTAGTGTTGGACACATCCCAGAGACTCCGATCCTGCCCACATATTCTTCGTGGGGAACCACATCGGATAAGGGTTTTGGACATACTCCGTGTACCGTCAGGTATATTTGGAGTTCCCTTCCCCCTAATCTAATTCACTCATTTATCCACAATAAATCTAAAACTGACCAAGAGCATTTGCAACACATTTCTTAGGACTACAACAGCATCTCCTTATTTCTGACTCCATTATTGGCACTAGTTTTTCTTTTTTATTTATATCATACAATCATTTGCTTTAAGATCATTTATTTATCATGTGTTGAGATAATTTATATGTTGTTGTGCTTACATATATAGTTGCAATATCTTGTTCCCATACTTTTATCAAAACTTCTAAATAACTCACTCAATCATAAATCATCACACTAAGCCTTAACAGGCTTAGAAACTACTAGGGTCTACCCCCCTTGGCTTCGATTAGGAATTGGCCTAAACGAAGGAGGCAAGAACAAGGTGACAGGCTTGACTCGAGACTTGTCTTGAAGGACACACCGAGTAGCTTGAAGATTTCTGCCACGTTCCCCCTAGGTGTGTGAAAGGCGGCAACAGGTCTCTATACTATTCCTGTGTATAAATTCCGAAGCAAAGTCAAAAGGGTCAAGTGCTATAAGAAAAATGAAGTGAAATGATAAATGTGAGCAACGCCCCCTTGCAAAAGTCGAGTTCCCTATGTCACAAGTTATCAAAGTCAAATCTAAAGCAAAGGGACTAAGTTGAAAAGGGGTTTGATAAAAAATAAAAGCTAAGAAAAGGGATTGCAAAAAAGAGGCACAAGGAAAGGGTAACTCAAGAAAAAATCGCCCCCTTCTAAGGCACACACATGAGGAAGAAAATTATTGACCTCTAGCTCTAGAAATTTAAGAGATAGACATAGCACTTGGTCACATTCTATGATCAGTCAAAATCTATCACTGGCAGCCAATCCATTGATCCCCGCGTCCAAAGTTATTGGCAGCCAACTTTCTATGTGACGGCCAAGCCATAAATTCCGGGGCCAGACCCATAGACTATGGTTTGACAGTCGCGATGAGTGGTTTAGCATTCGTCATGGTTGGTAGCTCCCTGATTTGAAATTGGCGTTCTCTTGGAATTTTGTGGGAGAGCACAAGTTTTGGTTGTCATTTATTGTAAGCAGTCGGCGCTAGTTTTTTATGGTGGAGGAGCCATTTCAAAAGATAGAGTTCGAAAGCCATTGTTAATTCTTTTTCCAATCAACTCAGCGTTGGGATAAATCAACGCCAGGTTTGGGTCTCAACAATTGCACGAAATCTTGGTGACTGGTAGCTGCGATTTTTGGGAGAGCTCTAAGTCAAGACTTTTGGAAATCCCACGTGGAAATACCCACTCAAGTCTTAGAGATTCGATTGCATTGGATTTCCCCTTTTTGGGTTGGTGCAGCTAGTTTAAGCGGGAGATCTTTTAATTAGTGGGGTTTTGATTATGTATTGGAGGTATTCAAGGGGAGAAAAAAGTGGATCTAAACTTTATCCATTTTTTCTCTTTTCTTTCTTTTTTATTATTTTATTATTATTTTTTGTTTTTTGAAAAATAATAGAAGCCTTTGGGCTTATAAAGAAGTAGGGCTTCTTCATTGTAACGAACGGAAAAATTGGGAGGATTTTTTAATAGAAAAATATTGTTTTGGGTTTCACGATTGTTCAATTGAGTGCTCTCTATGGTGTGTGGCATTAACTTGTGTTATTGAGCGTTTGTTGGTAGCTACTTTTCCTCTCTATGTCTGCATCTGGGGACCATAAACAAATGCTCCCATCCTATTGAAAGGTGGAAATCTTAGCAGTTGCTAACCATTCCCCTTTGTGAGCGTGAATGCACAGGTTCGATGCTTACACTTTATTAAGCTTGATTGTGCAGCATCTCCTTTGTTTGCATAGCGCATCTTCTGCGTTTAGGAAGAAGAAGATCTAGTAGTTGCCCCTTTGACACAAGGCCCTTGTGGGTTCTCCTTTGACTCCATTTCTCCCTTTAGGTATAACAGCACTGGTCCATTAGTGGGGTTTGATCCTTCCCTCCTTCCGTCAACCATTTAAATACTCTTATGCTACAACCATTTCGCTAAGGCAGCCTCTTCTAATCACCCTGCCCGCAATTGCTTCCTGCCTTAGCGATCTTAACACCAAGGACACCCCCCTTAAGTTGGAGAAGAGCCAACCTAAAGCGAGGAAGAGAGGAACGTGGTGACAGTGGCTGCTCTTTTCGCCGTTGCCATCAAGCCGGTGTGCCTAATTTTGGGCTTTGACACACGCACGTCGGTCAGGAGCGGCAACATTTTTTGGCGGGGACAAAGTCCAGTTTCCGTAGATTTGAAGACTACGCTTCATTGATATTTGTGGGAGATCATATTGCAGACCCTGATTCTCACATGGCGACTCCACAAAGGAACGAAGCCCTTGTCCTTTTGCAGATCTGAAGACTTTTTGGGTGTAGAGGTGAGCACACTCAGAAATTAGAAGGCTTTCAAGCTCACCTTGGCGACTCCACAGTTCAGTTTGAGGTATGAATATATGTATGTTGCAGATTCAATACTTCATTATTTGAGAATATGGATGATGAAATGGAAGGACTTCGTGCTCACTTGCATTGTCACAAGGACCTTTGGGAGTGTTAAAGTTGAAAGAGATGAAAATTAGGTTTAAAATTTTTTTCTTGCATTGTCACTGCTATACTTTTTCTTCATCCTTCTAGGTACTTGTTGAATTGTTGCACAAGTTAGTTAAATTTTTGAAAAAAATTCTAAAACTTTAACATATTCTCCATGACCATATCTAGGACAACAATGGATGTCTCCTTCACCAAGTTTTGATATCTATTTTACCTTTTGTGAATGACGTGGTTCTCCTAGCCTCATCTCTAGCAGGATTGTAGAGACAATTGGATGCCCTTGCTCTATTATGTGATCTTCAATAGCTGGCGATCCAGCTTGGTAAAACCAAGGTTATGATCTTTAATTGGACGAAGAAAACCCTATCGAACCTTTTTTTTTTTGCAAAGTCAGAGATTGAGATAAGCAACACCTACACATACTTGGGTGTGCAGTTCTCAAGACCCCGGTTCAGTCTGCGACAGGCCCTTCAATCTGGGATCAACAACTGCTACAGATCCTTAGCCCTCCTCAAAAGACAATGCTTTCGATACCATTTTTTGAACATCCCATCCAAGATGTCTCTCATGGACTCCCTTATTCGACCCACTGTGCTATATGGTTCTAAGGTCTAGGGGACTTGTTTCTTGGCATCTAACTGGTCCTCTGCCGAGAGGGTCCACACCCTTCTCCGCCGCATCGTTAGGTGCAAACAGGCAGTCCCCCAACACATCATCTTAGCGGAGTTTGGCACCTGGCCCTTCCAGCTTGAGATGGTTTTCAATTTGGTCACTTTTTTGCATCGAGTCTGATTCTTCATCGACTCGACAAAGGGGAGTGAGAGGTACCCATTCTTGGCCTTTTTCTCCTTAGTGGCTATTGTCTCTTCTAGTCCTCCAAGCCAATCTCGATATTGGTTTGTGGGGGTCTCCACTCTTTTGGAGTCTGTAGGCATTTAGATGGACTGGATCTCTCTGTTCAAATATTCCTTGGATGCTCATGGCTGCCTTCTCCCTACCAAACAGGAGTTGAACCAGATTATCAGAAAGGACACTTACAGGCAGTTTATTCAAACCACTTGGGTTAACGCTCGGAGTGGGTTGCGCCAAAAGATGGCCTTCTATGCTGAGCACTTATTGGAGCTAAGAGACGAACTCAATGTTCGACTCCAGTACACAGTGGAACAGTTTTTGCAAATACGTCATTAAATTTGGGAGAAGTTTCAACAATTAAATCAAATTTGAATCTCCAAAATTCACCCAAAATGGTCATTTTTAGGAAATATCTAGTCTTCAAGTGGGGGCCAAAGCAAATACCCTTGCTTATGAAGGGGCATCTATTGTGACTGTTTTGTTGCTCTCAGATATGTCAATCTTGATTTATATGTATATTGATTTGTGTAATATATGCAAGCTTTTTGACAAAAACAAAAACACCAACCATCCACGCCTTTGGTCGGAAGTCATCATCCTCCAGCAACATAATGGGCCATGGCCCTAATCAGAATAAAAAGAAGAATTAGATGAGGTCAAAGTGATCATCCCACTGTTTCCACCGAAATATTCCAAGATGGTATAAAGCACTAACAAGAGGACCACAATTCCTGTCACCAAATAAATAATCAACAAAGGAGTCCACCTGTAACCCCTCGAGACAATAATGGAAGAGTAAATCTGGATCAAATAAACATCCAAAAAACATAATCACGGGGCTATTTCTGGTCATAACAGAATTTAACACAAATTGCTCTGACCTCATTGAAATATAATTATGTATTTGCATGAGCCTCTAAACATCTTAATAGCATTCTGTTAAAAGTGGCATAGCATTGTGCTGGGAAAAGGAGCTCAATCAATATCATTGTATCTTCCTAGTAGATAATAGAAAGAGTATCAACCAAGTTCTATTTGTGAAGAGGAAAGGAATCATAATGATGTGCACGGGCTATTGTGCTCTGCCAAAATAAACCCCTCCCTGATTCTATTCACCAAAGATTTATTCCTCTCGCAAAAGCAAAACAAAAAGAGGAAAATCTTTGTGTTGCATGATAGCATTTAGGTTGACCTACATATCGATCATATTCCAAAATGTTATCCATGATAGATTTAAAGGTATAATGGGTGCATTCGCATCTCAGATGATTAACCATCGATGTTCTGAATTCTAATTTGGATACCATAAGAAATGTTTGAAACATGGGAAAATAGAACCATATTATGGAACTAGTTGGCCATAGGGAAAGTCTTACACTACCAGTACCAGTGTCCTGAATGTAGATATTTTTATATGATGACATGAACATAAGTACAAGTAGAAGCAAAAAGAAGAGCAAGCACGGAAACAAAGGATTTGGCCCAAGAGGGCAACTTCACAAGTCTCCTCTCCAAGGTCCTAAATCAAATCCATAGATGACCATACCTACTACCCAACAATAAAGGTGAATATCTTTCCCAGTAGACAAGATTGCTGCAATCTGCACAAATCTAGTAGTTCGCATGGTATCATCTGTGAGACGGTGGCCGCGGTAATCTTATTTAAATCTGAGAAATATATATTTTCACCAGCATAATGCTAGGCCCGGGATATCTCTTTCTTGTACTTTTCTGCATAAAAGAAGAAGCTTTTATTTATGAACACAGTACTCTAATACATTATACAGCCTGCCCACCCTTTATATAAGGGATGGAATTCTCTCCCCGTTGCCAATTCTTCATTTATGTCCCCCATCTTGCTTTGTAGGCAATACTGTATGGTTAACGAATGCTTCCCAAAAATGTTTTGACTTTGGTATTTTCGAAACACAAAAAACAGAATGTATTTACCTTGCAAATAGCATCAATTTCGTCGAAAATAATAACATGCAATTCACTTTGGTCACCTGTAAAATCATCCAAAATTTGAATTAGAATGAAAACATATGAAGCAAATCAACAAGAAAATTTTAAGCAATCAAACAGCAGAAACCCAGTATCTATAGAAATGAGAAACAAATAAATTACAGAACATGCACACTAAGAATCAGCATATGTAGAGTAAAAGCAAAACGGGATACAGATGAAGGCAAGTCCTTGAAAATACCAAGTAAAGATGCCATTGGAAAAGAAACCAAATGGCAATTGAAAAAATCACAAGAATTTCTTTCTCAATTTAACAACATACCACGTGTTCTTTGATCATTCTCAGCATCAGCAAAGAGATCCCGAACATTTTTTTCGGTTTCCCCCACATACTTGCTTAAGACTTCAGGTCCATTAACAATCTGGAAATATTTAAACAATGCCAAACAAAGGCAAGCAAGATCCGTTAGCAATATATATGAAACAGAGTTAATCCGGAAAACATTTTAAGACTGAAAAATAAAAAACAATTGCCATGATCAGGAAACACAAATTACACCAAAAAAGAACTGCACACTTCTAAACTGTCAAGGATAACAATCACAATGCATCATTCTGGCAGCTTACCCCCTTTAGGTTTTATAACAGGAGACAGCTGTAATAAATGCTTAAATAGGACTGCGTTCAATGCAATATGGGAGCTATTCTCATAGGCCATCCTGCAATAATGCTCATTGCAGTTGTCGTAAACATAGGCTGACTGCCATGATTTGGGTATTGTACTACCAATCAAAGACTTTTATTTTTCCTTCTTTTCCTTGTAATATATTTATTCCTTCTTTAACTGTACTTGTATACTCCTATTCTTAAATACTTTTTGATAGTTCAAAGGGTTAGCTCAACCAGTTGTTGTCAGTGTTATTGGGCATTTGGCTAATCCTATGCCAACAGGTGCCCAATTCAAATCCCATTTGGTTAGGCACACTAGTCTACACCAACAAGTTTACTAGGGATGCCATCCACAAATATGGGGAAGGATCCCTTCAGTTTCCCTGCAAGGTTATTCTTGGTACAAATATTTTTCCTGGTTTCTTTAATTACATGATGTTTTCCATGGTCTGGGTTGACATTAAGATTTCTGCCAATATTTCATGACCCAAGGTTCTACATAAAATACCAATGATATGCACTTCAAGATATGCAACTGAGTCAATTTACACAGAATTCCTATCCTGCAAATCCTGCAAGGTTAACACCCCCAAAGGATGCTATGTTTTTTCTAAGAGGGCAGTACCTGCTCAGTGCTGACATTTGGGACTTAGTATTTTTTATGAATTTCATTATAAGTCACATCACCCCATTTGGAAGAAGAGCTGTGAATTCTGCTGTTTTTGGTTATCTCTTAGCAGAAAATATGCCAAGTTATGTACTGGCCATTCATATCCTTCTTTTTTTTTTAAATGGTTTTAATATGAATATTAGCTGCAAGGTAAATGCCTCCTTTGACAATTAATATAGACAGATATTGTACATATGGGGTATTTTATACAAAAACAAAAACAGGCTGCCAAGCAGCCACCACTAACTAGTTCAAAACTGGGTGGACCTCACTATGAAAAGCTCCCCAACAGCAATAGGCATACATTTTCTGTGACTGTAAGAAAAAGAAAGCACTTTTGTCTTCTTTGCAACCTATAAGAAAGAGATCGAACTTATGCATTTCATCAATTTACATATCTAAGAAGATATCAATGCCCTCCAAATAGTATGTTAGTTTTCCATCTATAACAAGTGGTAGATGAGTATTTCATCCAATGAACAGTTACAACATAAAAAAATTCCACATTAAACCAAAATGATAACATCCCACCTTTGGTTCTTTGCCATTGAGCATCTTTCCAATTTGACGGGCAATAAGGGTCTTCCCTGTTCCGGGGGGTCCATGAAGCAGCATTCCTTTCACGTGCTTGATACCCAACCTGCAAAATGAGGCCATTCCAAGTTCTTATAATCACTGGTTAGATGTTAAGATCTTAAACAAAATGCATTGAAGCGTCATTCAAACGGCAGATAAGGGTGCATTTAAGATTATACTTGTTTGTGACATGTGGAGGGAAAACCCTAGATGCAAATGCTCTGCGAAATATGTCCTGGAATTGTTCACCGAGGCCACCGATGCCCAATTTTTGCAGGTCAAAATCCTTCTGCTTAAAAATGTTGCTGCTTGCCGCTTCACGTTGATTCATTATCTAAACATGTTTTCAATCAACCATTCTATCCATAAAAATCATGAATGCAGTCTGAAGTAGCTCAAGTGTCAACAATGTAAAACCTTAAATTAGGAAGAACTGACAAAACAGAATGAGGAGAAAAAGCTAACAAAGTGGAAAAGATTTAAAAAGGAAAATCATGATACTTTTGTCGGAGAATCTGGAGATGCCTCAAAAAACTAACAGCACACAGAAGATTTGGAAAGAAAAACAATAATACCTTTATGCCAGAATTTGGAGATGCTTCAAAGACAAAATATGTTTCTTTTGATAGCATTCCTCTATCTATATTTTCGTAATCTTCCTGTCCTTCAACAATAGTCTGATTCACAGTGAAGATGTAATTTGTTCCACAGTATTCAAATGTAGCTCTCTGCCCCATAGTGAAAACCTGCAGTTGTAAGTACCACAAATGAGACTTCTAAATGAGGAGGAAAAGGTTGAAGAGAATCAATTACTTGCATTCCCTAAGGATAAAAGAAATAGCAAAATGGTAGCCCTCGCTCATTTCCAGGAATACATCAGTATACCAACACTTCTGCAAATAGAAACAACTCAAGAGAAATGTCCTTTATCCAATCTATTTTTCTTTGGCAGGGCAATTGTGTGGTATTTGTTACTTCAGAAGAAGCACAAGGGATCATGGACGAGCAAACTATGCCAGCAAGAAGAGCAGGAAATAGACGGAAATGGAATCAGAAAATGATTCAAAGCAGGACTGCTATGAACCAAGTTGAGCATTAATGGAGCATTCAATGAAAAGGACCACAAGACTCATAAATGTAATGTGAAAAGACAAAATATAAATTCAAATTATAAATATAACTGACATGAATGTGATGATACAATTGGACGATGTGATCTCTTTATATAGTGCTGAAGAGCCGGGTCATGGGAAATAGTCAGCACCTTAAAGATTTTAAATTTTAATTTATAATAATTTTAATTTTGATTTATAATAATTTATATGGTATATAAATAGGTTTCATTATATAATGCATGCCCTTCCCCTAAAGAGATGCTTTGCCCTCAAAGCATAGGTAGAGAGGGGTGTTGATGTCAAAAAGTCTCGTCTTTTCAAGATGCATCCTCATCCAGCAAGCCTTCTCACTTATGGTATACTCTCGATATTGTTCTGAGTTGAGGATATGAAAAGAAAGGATCTCGAAGCTTTAAACAAAATTGTCGCATTTTAAAAGGATCAATCCATCCTAGTTTGACTTTTTTTTCAAGGTTCTCTTTTGATAAGACTCTAGAATTGAACTTCTTTGATTATGACACCATATTGTATGGGAATTCTTAATCTTCAGAATATAAATAGTGTCGTCTTTTTTAAAAATAGCATTCACACTGGTACTTGACTAGTCAATGCAAGAATATAAATAGTGTTATCTTGTTCAAAATATGACTAGTCAATGCAATGGCTCTTGTGATTAGGAGGGCAATAAGCTATATCCTTGTAACTTGCTTCTTGATCTTGATCCTAGGATACTCCTGATTCCTTTTAATTTGTGTATTCAAATTTCAAAACTTCATCATATACTTGTGTTGTTTTGTCAATCGATAACATTTCATCCATGACGAGTCTAGCAACACTTTGATTTTTAATTTCAATTTCTTAGTAAAGGTCTCTTTATCTGTAGTTTGCACGTTGACTTCTGAAAACATTTTTTATTCAATTGGATTGGTAGATGTCTTCTTGTCAACTTTTTAAATCGATAATTCCTTGTGCTTTCATCTTTTAACTTCAGTGAGTGGTGTTTGACTATGACTATTTAGGCAAGTGATTTCTTCAGTAACCAAGGTTTGACTATGACATTTTAGACAAGTGATTCCCACCTGTTATGAACCAACCAAATGGCGCACTAACAAGACATTCACTAAAAAGATTACAAACATTCATGAATGTAAAGTGAAAAGACAAAAATTTAAATAAGATATAATTGAAATGAATTTCATGATACAATTCAAAAACTCATGATACAATTCAAAAACTCATAAATGTAATGTGAGAAGACATAAATAAGATATAATTGAAACGAATGGGATAATACAATTGAACAATGTGATTTCTATATATAATGTTGAAGAGATGGATCACCGAGAATAGTTGTGACCTTAAGAGTTTTAATTAATAAAAATTTAAATGTTACATTGATATGATTAAGTTGTATTATATTATATTAGGTATATTACAAGGAGAAAGCCTAGACAACTATGAAAGATGATTTGGATCACAAAAGCTTCTTGATAATAGTGCAATGAGCTGAAAGGCAACTGAATGAGTCTCAAAAAGTATATATTATATTGGGTGTATTACACAGAGAAAGCATAGACAACTATGAAAGATGATTTCAATCATAAAAGCTACCTAAGAATTGAAATGAACAAGGGTTCATTTACTCTCAAATATCCAACATAAAGCACAGAAAAACAGAAAACAGAAGTAATAATAAATAAAGTAGGAATGAATGATAGAAAGATTTACAATGACCTCCATGATGGTATATATACACATTGGCTGGTCACGTTGGTTGAATGGTAATGTCTCTTTGCTAGGTCATGTATCGCTTCATATAAAGGATGGATTAGTGATAGAATTATTACAATGGCCCCCGCAATGGTATGTCTACACATTGACTGGTCATATCTGTTGATTGGTCACGTCCCTTAGTTAGGTCATGTATTGCTTCAGTAATTATTTGTTGATTATTATTATTGATACTAAGTGTGTGTGTTTATTACAAGAATAGTGCCATGAGATTAAAGGCAATTGAATGGGTCTCAAAAAGTAAAGGAGAGAGAGATAAGATAGTAATATTAATGTCCACAAATAACCAAAATAGTTTAATGGGACCAAAGAATAAAGCAAGTCATGACAGTATTGTGGGAGTGTCATGGCAACTCCCAAGTACCAAAAGAAAATAAAGCGGTGGCTTTGCAAATTTTCAAATAGGAACAGACAGAATATGTGCAGAGCAAATTTATCCTAGACACAGCAATTTCTGCATGGGAGACCATGGAATGGTCCAGGAAAACGGGACAGGACTCTCTTTCTAAAAAGTGACTCAATAAAGCCTATGATAGGGTTGACTGATCCTTCATACAGATTAACATACATGCTCCAATGCCTTAGCTTTGTTCCTAGGTGTATTACCACGGTGAACACCCTATTCTCTCATGTTTCCGCATTTGTTTAAATGAATAACACACTCATAGATTGCATCCAATTTCGTCCCTCAATTAGGTATGGTTGAGCTCTTGCCCCCCATCTATATGTTCTAGCTCCAAATGCTTGGGCTATTTGCTAGAAGCGAGTTAAATACAAAGAAGAATTTGGCGTATATCTCTTCCTGATGGGTTAGAGATGGTGAATAACAACTTTGCTAATGATTCTTTTCTTTCAGTGCAAAAGATGAGGAGTCGATGGAAGCTACAAGGAGTGGCTTGGACCTCTTCTACATTGCCTCTTGGGCAATTCTTAGCAAGAGGAAGATAGACTATTGCCTTGTCAAGATTGATGATCCTCCAGCTTCGATCCCCTATTTATGGAATTATTTTAGCCTAGGGGTGATTGTCCATTATCTAGGGATCTTGTTTGGAACGAGACCTTTAGCTGTGGATATGTGAAATTGATGCCTACAGAATTTCCAAGCAGAAGTCCTCATATAGCAGTGCAAACATATCTCGTTTGCAGATAAGCTAACAATTCTCTCCCATATTCTATAGACCTCTCATATATACCACGATTCATGTCGGCTCCCTAGAGGGCCCAATTCAAGAAATCGGTGCAGGTTCTTGGAGTTTTTTTGTAGTCCAAGTATGGAGGTGAGAGAGGACTTTTTATGGTTCCTTGGGATGTTTGTATTATGCCCAGGGGGGAGGGTCTGGCCTTGTTGATGTCGCAGCCCAAGGGAGTATTCTTGCAGTTAAATAGGTGCTAAGGTGTCTTGAGGGTTCCACTGCATGATGAATTATCTTGTGGCACAATTCTCAATACACTCACCATATCCTCAAGGTTAAGGGTACATTTGGATTTTGTGATATGTTATATCCCCTATAACTTTTCAGGATTTCCAAATCCTTCATCTATAAGAACATGTAGGAGGCCTGGAAGTTTGTTGACCCATTGCTCAAGTGGAATTTCTTAGGTGGTCATGTAGGATGGGATTTGTCTTGGTGACCCATTTGGAGAAGGATTCATCGGATTAATCGGATTCATCGAGATCAGTGTGTTTCTAAGCATCCATGATTTTAGGCTCATAAGCTAAGTAGGAAGGGTAATTTCTTTTCTAAAGAGATATTTGAAATTTTAAGACCGGGTCCTAAATGGATTAGCATATGTTACCCTATCATAAGGCTCTTATGTCGTCTAATAAGCCAGTTATCAGAGATTTAATGGGGTTGATTCCTAGTATAGATCCCAATAACTACAGAACAATCATGGTTGGCCACACTTCTTCCAAACTTTATGCTACCATCCTCCATATGTAGCTTTCCAGGAAGCTAGAGTAGAGGCAGCTCAGAGCTAGAGCACAAGATGGATTCAGACCGTCACACAAGACCATTGACCACATTCTTACACTCTAGAGCGAGAAATTGAGGAGGCAGACCACCACTATTCAAGATTTCAATGTTTGCATTGTTGACTTTCGAAAGGCTTTGACTTCAGTACCCAGAGTGGTATTATTCCAAAGGCTCAAAAACATCGGCATTTTCGAGACCCTTCTAACAGCCATTATGAGATTATACGAGTCAGTTTTTGGTTGTCTTTGCATCGTCCACTGGATCTCGAATTTCATCAGTAGTACGTTTAGCAAGGATGTTTGTTATTCCCCACTTTATTCGAGATCTACATCGACGAGCTAGAGTCCTTCCTCCAGGAGCACATTCAAGATGGCAATGGGTGCCTTTCCCACCAAATCTTGATCTCCATCCTACTTTTCACTGACAATGTAGTCCTCTTAGCCTCATCTTCGGAGGGGTTGCAAAGACAATTAGATGCCTTGTCCCTCCTTTGTGATCTTCATCAATTAACGGTCAATTTGGGTAAAACCAAGGTCATGATCTTCAACTGGTCGAGGAGGTTCATTGATCTTCATTTCTTTTTTAAAGGGGAGAAGGTTGAGATCACTAGCACCTATACCTATTTGGGTGTACAGTTCACAGTATCTCTTTCTAGTCTGCATTATGCCCTTCAACCCTGCGTCAACAAATTTTATGGATGCCTATCCCTTCTCAAGAGACAGTGCTTCAAACACCATTTTCAAGACATCTCATCCAAGATGTCTCTCATGGACACTCTCATCCAACCAACAGTTTGGGAGCCTTGTTTAATAGATTTTGATTGGGCCTCAACAAAGAGAGTGCATATCCTTCTCCTTCGTCGCATCATCAAATGCAAACAATCAATACCTCAACCCATTATATTAGCAGAGTTTGGTGCCCAACCTTTTTGACTAAAGGTTGTGTTCAGGTTATCTCTCTCTTACAACGCCTTCCAAGCTTCGTTGACTCGAAGAAGAAGTGAGATCAATACCCATTCCTAGCCTATCTATCATTGGAGTCCATTGACTTGGCTAACTCTCCTAGTTGCACTAGGTGTTGGTATACGGGTGTTGTAAATATTTTGGCTTTGATCGGCATTGCGATAGATAGACTTCCTCCATTTAGGTATTCCCTGGATGTGCCTGGTCACTTCTTACCTACAAGGCAGGAGTTCAACAAAATCACCAGAGACAACATTTATTGACAATATGTGCAGGTTACTTGGACCAAACCTCATGGTGTGTTACATCCAAAGATGGCCTTCTACATTGCACACTTCATGGATCTGAGGGGCAGCCTCATTGTTCGACCCTAGTACACACTATGCCATTGGGCACATGGTCTTCCTATTCCTTTAGGCCAATTCAGAGTGGGCTCCCATCGCATCAAGGTAGAGACAGATCACCGGATCAATCGATCAGACAAGATCTATCATGTTTGTCATCTTTAAGAGGTAGAGACAAAGGAGCACTTCATCTTTCAATGCCCCCTCCACTATGAGATGGTGGGCGGTTCCATTGTCCCTTCAAGGATTTGACTAGCTTCTTCAGGTATCCTTATCAAACATGTCTAGCCTTACACTCGTAGGAGGCCCTTTAGCTTCACTCCACCCTCCAGCGATGTAGAGACCAGCCTCCACTCAACGTCCTTTTCGAAGCTCCATTCCTCTAGGGTGCTAAGAGACAGACAGACTTTGATATTTCCTTTGACCACAAACCAGTTAAGACACGGAGGGCCACCTCAACTTCCACTTGATACCAATGACATAGCTAGCCTCGGCTCCATCCCAACAATCAGACGGCTCCACCCAAGACACAACAACATGCTCCCCACTCCAAGCAGCAACATACCACCCACTACAACTCTTCCTCCAATTCTTCCTCTAAACAGTGCACTCTTTTCACTTTTCTCCAATCAGCCTCGGATGGTAGGAGATGCTTCTAATGCTCCATGGTGGGCTCACCATTTTTGTATCACAGCTTTCAAATCTACTATCTCTTATGGTTCAGATCTCTTTGTATATTTCTTCTAATTTGGTTATCTGTGTACATCTCTCTTCTAGATCGACTCTCCATCTATGCAGTGAGCTTCTTTTTGTTTATTCTTTAGGTTAGAGTTATGCTTCTTGCCTTTTATAGGAATCGCCTTGGCACTCCCACTTTGTATAGACATCATGGTACCACAGTCCCATTGACCTACTTTTGTGGTCATTTGTTGCATATTAATATAATTATCTTATATTATCTTACAATTATAACGAATTTATGTGTTGTATCTTTACATACATCAGATAGTGCGGCCATAAACCCTTATTTATAAGGTGCACCTCAAGAGCTAGAAAGGAAGTGGATAATTTATTCAATCCCTTCCCTTGTAAACCCCCATTGATCTTCAATTCCATCAAGTAGGGTTTGGGTAAGCGGTTGCAAGTCTTCCCTCTTGGTGACCTATTAAGCAAGACCCTCTTAATTGGTGATCCTTTGACTCCATTTGCCCTTGGTGGATTGACACTAGTCTCTTGATTGGTTTTTGTCTATCCTCCCATCAACTTCTTTTTTTATTTGCTATGCTACAATTGTTTTGCTAGGGCAACCTTTTCATCTCACCTTGCTCTGCATTTCCTATTTCTCTAGTTATCCTAGTTTAGGGAAGCCCCCCATGAGTTGGAGAAACGGCAACCAAAAGTGCGAAAGGGGATTGATGTCGTGACATTGGACGGTTCCCCTTGGCTAGCTTGCTTTTTCAAGACTTTAATCATACATGCTAGTTTGGGAGGTAACACTTTAAATGATAGCCATGGCACCAATTAAATGAGCCGCAATGAAAATACAACGTCAAATTCACACTACCAAATCCCAATAAACCTCCACTCAAATGGGATTTATTTTCCCCCAAGTAGTTGCATTTTTAGCCCACAATTTTTTGTAATGGTTTTGTTGAAATAATGAAATGGATGATAGCTCTCTTTTGTAAATTTCGTGAGTTCTAGTCTTCTTCCAAAATACCAATGTAACAATATTTCCCGTCTACTAACTTTCTACTAATTATATTTTTCCTTGATATTCCTTCAATTTTGCAGCACAATTCATTAGCATAAATTTTGAACGACCAATGGTCTGACATGGTCAAAGAAATTGTGGTAAAAGAAACTCTAAGAAATTGAATTGGGCCAAAAACTCAATTAGACAATGCTTGATAAAGTTTTGGCCGAAAACTAGATTGTGGCTAGAGACTAGATCAAAAACAAAGCTCTAATACCAAATGAAATGAACAAGGTTCATTTACTAATGGGTATCCAACATAGGAATGATAGTAAACAAAAATCAATTTGGGACAAATAATTATATTTAATAATGAAAAGATGATAGAATATAATAGGATGATTTACAATTATTCCAGGGAGTTTTTTGCCCTTGACAATTATGATTTGCCTATAGTCGAGTATAATTGAGGAGGTTTTCTCCTGCTTCCTCCAAACCTGGAATGCCCGATTTTGAATTCTGGGCCTTGTTAAAATATACCTACTAGACATTGTTAAAATAGAGCATGGTCATGTCCTAAGTCACTAGGACCCTCAGAAAAATTACCGAAAAAATTTTACCAGACGCGTCAAAATTTTTATTTTTTAATTTTTTAATTTTTTAATTTTTCCTAAGTTTTTAATTAAATTTTTCCATAATTTAAATGGAAAAATTCAATTTGTAATAAGTCGGTCATCCGAAACCTGAATTCAGTGATTGAAGGCTCTAACCTTAAGCCAAAAACCATTCTTGATCAGTCAGCCAGCTACATCCAAGTTTCAGAAGTTCATTCGGGCTCATAATTAATAATTTCTCAAAAAATTCATTTATGGAGAAATTATTAATTAAAATATTAAAAATGAATATTTTGGAGAAAATAAAAAACTCTCCAAAATTAACCAAATTGAATAAAATAAAAGGCTAAATGACATGGCATGGAGCATCTATGATGATTCCAATAAATATCGGTCAGTTTCAGATCAAGTATCGGAGTGTAGCAGTTGAACTATCAGTCAGAAATTTGCCCTCTTTGGTCAAATCCGTTTTTGGTTGAAGTGTGGATTATCTATTGGTTGGGTGATCATTACGAGGGAAGATGAGCCACCTCACCCCCCCTCATTACTCCAGCACTTAGTTGCAGCTCAGTTCAACTCCAAATCATCATGCCGAGCTCATTCAATTACTCCGGTGTTACTCTTAGTCTGGTTTTAGGGGCTTGGGTCTTTTCTCATTGTATAAATAGAGGCTTCTTTAGCTCTATTGGGATGGAACTTTTGGGTTAAAGTTACTCTGAGAAAATTGTATCAAGCATTTTGCTTTGGCTTTGTTAATAAAGATATTCGACTTTGGAGGTCTATGGGCTCTTGATTGTGCTGGATTCCTCATGGTTGAGGTGATATTGTCTCTAATTCATCTCTTTTTACTTGTATGTGTTTAAACATTTGCTAGCTCAAGAAGGCCATTGTTGGCACAGTAGAATAGTCATTTGTAGCTTCAATTTGGTTATTTATGCAAAGTAAATCGATATTTTGATGGACATGAGTAGTAAGTTATACAAAATATTAATCTTGATTTGATTTGCCTAACATACTAGCATACATTTTATCTCACGTCTTGTTTTAAGTTTTGATGTGATTCAGGCTTCACAGATTGTAGAAGGGTGTGAGCTCAGCTGCTTCTATCCCATGCTTCAAAACAACCATTTGAATCTAACTTTTTTAATTGCAGGACCTACAGTGTTCGTCATCTTTTGCTTCGAAAAGAAAGCTTGGAATAACTCTCTCTCTCTTTGGTTCCATCCACAAGTTAATGTTCTTTTGGTTACCGGTCACTTAGGAAGCCCTAGTTTATTTTTTTCAACCCTTAGGCTTCCTTCCCATTGCCTTGTTTGGCTTGCCTTCCATTCTTCTTCTTCACTGCCCTCTTTTCACTTTAGTTTGCAGCCCTTTTCCTCACTTTGGACAGCCCTCTTTTGCCCTAGTTTTTTGCCCCTTTTTGCCCTAGTTTTTGGCTCTTTTCTTCACTTTGGACAGCCATATCTTTCTTCTTTTTGGACAACCCTCTTTTGACTGTTCGCTGCCCTCTTTTTTATTGTTTTACAGCCCTCTTTTTGCTTTTGGACAGCCCTCTTTGTTACACTTTCTCTCTCCCTTTTCTTGGCCTTTCTCCTCTCTCTTCCCTCTTTTCTCACCGTTGGTTCTTACCCTCTTTTTCGAGGTTTTAGTTTATAGTTTGTCTTTAAAGTTTTGACTAATGCATAACGTTTAAACTGTTTAAAGCTCTTATTTGCAGGAGGAATCAAGAAAAGCCCAAAGGCTAAAAGCAAGCAAGAGAGCAAGCAAAAAGAACAAAAAGACAATTTTCCCTCTTCTTCTATCCCTTTCTTTCCCTGTTCTTCCAAAAAAAGGCAAAGAACAGATCTTCAAAAAATTGTAAAATTAATAAAAAGCGAGTGGGATTACAGCTCCCACACCCTTCTTCCCCCATTTGGGGGGAGCCTGTATCGTCTCACTTTCATGCTTCTCATTTTAATTGCTAATGGTAAAATAGTGTAGGATAATTACATAATCTTAGTCAAGTAGTGCATGTTTAATTAATTTATTGTTCATAGAAAATGAGTTAAAAAATATTGTTCTGATTATTTAAATTGAATGTGGCATATTTCTTCTAGTATACTTACCCCCTTGCTTTCCCGATTAAGGCCCTAAAAAGCCTGAAAAAGACTCTTGAGTAGTTAAATTGTTATTGTTTTATTTCTTTCATTCAAGTTTAACAAATTAAGTAAGACTCTTGAACTTGCAGTAACACAAGTCGAGAGCACTCTCTATCGGAGAGCATTCATTAGATTTGCACATCCTTGCATTAGGCATTTAGATTAAATAAGTCTCTTGAACCTTTGTCATAAGACAAGGTCAAGAGCGCTCTCTGTCGAAGAGTTTTAATTAACTAATTTAATAAAACTTGCAACACACACCCCTTTAATTAATTAACTCCCTCCCCTCCTTGCCGGAGTATGCTCTGACCGATCTCAAATCGGAATATCCAGAAACGGAACTGGATCTTTAACCCCGCAAGAATAACTTAATAAAATTTAACACCTCGCAACCAACGCACCGACGTTGTAGGGAATTTTCCAAAGTACTTCCTAGTAGAGGCGTCGGAATCCTGCTGTCTAAGCTTCTCAACTAGCTAGTCAATCTTCGCGATACCAGCCTGGGATATTGGGCGGGCCCGACATGTCTTCAACGGAGTGAACTTAGAAGATTCTCCCGGCGTTTGACAAACCTTCATAGACACCTTAATCAAGAACTCATAATATCCTTAAAACCTACAAAGAGCACTCGCATCACCTAACATTCACTAGTTTGATTTCTAGACTCATGTTTAATTCTCCGGCGCATTTCAGCTTCATTGACTCCATAAGGCACTGGTCCTTTTTTAATTTGCATAATTATATTATTTGATCAATTGTCTATGGTTTATCATAATTTCTTTCTCTGAATGCGCTATTAAAGTCTGGAATCATTGTTTATCTGTTAATCTCTTGTTAGCAACGTGGATTGCTTTTGATTAAGTATCATACTCATAATAAATAAACACTTCTAATCATAATAAGTAACACCCATCCGCATCTGCAACTAATTAAAACACTTTAACCACATTGAGCCTTAGAAAACTCTTTGTTAGGGACTACCCCCCTTGGCTTCGTTAGGAGTTGGCCTAAACGGAGGAGCTAAGAGTAGGTGACAGTACCTAGCTCTGTGCTTGCCCCCAAGGTCACACCTCTCCCACTTTCCTAAGTGAGGAGACAGCTTTCGGAAGATTTCTGCTGCTGGTGTGCGATTGGCGGACAACAGTTTGCTTGCTACTTCATACATTTTCATGCAATTGTTATGTTATCCTTGAGTATTTGGATTACCTTCTGATTTTCATCTAGTTAATTTGTCACTGCCTAAGATATTAACCCTCTTAATCGTTATCTTGTTTAGTCCTCTATAAACTATACCAAATCTAAAGGATCATCCTTTTAACCTGCCTAAGATATTACCTTTTCGTGTTTTGAATTAATTCCAAAATCTCTGGTTGTATAGGGTCAACAAGTTTTGACACTAATATTTCCATTTTGTGGCATTGTATCATATAAACCGGTGCTCCCTTCTCGATTAGCTTCTCCATTTGATGAGATGACACAATTTGGGTTAGGAAAGTTTGGAACCCATAGAACATGTACATTTCCCTGTGCAATTGAATTTGATATTGTTCATGGCAATTAGCGATATAAGTATCTAATGTTTGTGACCACTAGACACCTACGACTACATCTACTCCTCCTAGAGGCACAATGTAAAATTTGGATTCTAAGTCATAATTTTATATTCCAACTTCACCTTGTGGCTCTTGCCTATATTTTCAACTTTTTTACCACCTACCACCATCAACTTCATAACAAGTATCGGGTACACAAAAAGGCTTAGTCTCCTTGCGAGATTAATATTGACAAAATTATGCTTAATTCCAGTATCCATAAGAACCATAACATTGTCTTTTTTCATATTTCCTTCCAACTTCAGTGTTTGTGGTTGTGTTATGCATGTTATGGCTGCCAATGATATTCTCGGTGCATTCATATGATTCTAAGGTGGCATTTTGAGGGCTCCCTATGTCTTCCTCATCTCACCCATAACTATCTAGGATATCTTCTCTCTTCACTTCGCAATTATATAATTTTTTTGACTTATCTTCGTTACAACACCTATGGCTAGGGTCCCAATTTTCTCCACAACGATCACCTGTTCCTTCCTTTAGTCGTTGGGCTTCTAGACTATATTTGCTTTCTTCTTGTAGATGTGATTGTAGATACTTTAGATTTTCGTTATTCATGAATTGGGGTGACTTCCGTCTTGAACAAACCTTATCAAATCTTTCTAATGATGATCTTTCAAACTTAAATTCCAAATATTTTGCTTTACATGTGGCAATTTTCATGGTCATAATATCATGTAGCTTTAATTTATTAAGGAAGTGTGGTTTTAGTCCGATTACATATGATCGAACTAAATGTTTTGTTGCTATCCCAAGAATTCACGTAGTCGATGCTTCCCAATCACACATTTCCCTTTAGTTGTAGTTGAGTGAGCTCTATAAAGAAGTATTCCTCTTTGATATACTAGAATCTTTAAAAAAAATCATTCTTAAATGTAATCAAGTTCATCAACGTCTTGAATGTATTTCAGCTCATTGAAAAGGACATCTTCTTCCACCACATGTATCCAATTGTATCCATACCTTCAAGTTGCATGAAAGCATACTTATTTTTTTGTCATCATTATCAATATTATAGATTTCAAAATATTCTTCTACTTTGTTAAACCACACCACGTCTTTTCTTTTCGTTGAACTTCAATAGCTCTAGTTTTTCCTTCATCGAGTATGCAAAAATTGCTCGATTTGTGTAGAGTTGAAATTGGTTGGTGATTGCTAAGCTGCTAGTGGCCATGTTTGGTCATGGAATTGTCATACTCAAAGAACATGGTGGTGGTTTAAATGTGCTTGAAGAACTTGGTTGTGGGATGGTGGCACGAAGAGATCCAACTCTTGTTGTAAGATTTGTTGTGAGATCCTCGAGTACATCATGATTCTTATTAACAAAATTTGTGAGCTTTGTTTGTTTTTGTTGCAGCTTACTATGGCCCTGAGCAACTTTTTTCTCTAGTTCATCATGTTTCTACTAAATCTCTTTCTTCAAATCATTATGCTTCAATATGCATGGATTTCGATGTTCTTCTAATTTGTCCAGTCTAGAATTATGTATGTTATTTCTCTTGTTTTTCGAGTTTTGGGAGAACTCCTACGCTCAATCTTGATTGGATTAAATTCCCTATTGTACAAATTAGTAATTTATTGTTGTACAAATTAATTGATCTGCTATATGGATTGTTGTAGGGAGAATTGTTGATGTACAAAATCTTGCAGTGTTCCACAGGGACTCGTCCCGCGAGGTCGAGGACGTGTTTCCTGCGTTTCCTGCATCTCGGGGACTTGGGGACTCCAATCGAAACGTTCCCCCCTCTTATGCCCCTAAGAATATTTTTTTTAATGTTTTCCCATTATTTTCACTTTTCACAATCCCTACTTGGTACTACTTAGAAAATAATCAATATATTTAGTATTTACATTGCACAATCATGAATATACATCAAATGGTTATTATTTTTTATATTTTATTTTATTTTTCTAATTTTTAAGACATCCCCCTGTCACCCTTGAATTTCCCTAAAATTTGGGGGTGGTCTCCACGCATCCCGAATGTGCGTTTCCCTGCTCCCGTGTCCCTCTGTCCCAGAAACTTGGGGGAACATTGGAATCTTGTTGAGTGGAATGTTGTTAGAATTTAGTGCTATTGTATGAAATCGTGAGTGTACTGATCAATTCTGATGTATGGACTAATGTGGTAGGAATTGCTATATTGATCAAACACTACATACAAATTTTGGTACATATTGCTATGTGTGGACAACTGTATGGCAGCAATTGGGTCATACAACTATGTATGCTAGCTGCTAGAATGTAGGAGCATCTACAACAACTATTGTGGTAGTTATGTAGTACGACTGCTATAGTACCAGCTGGGTCATACAACTCTAATACCAATGGAGCATGAAGCTCAAAAATGCACTCAGATAATGAAAGAAGACAAGAATTATAATATAAATATAAATGTTTGATAAAAAGCTTCTTACGAAAAAGTATGACTTTTTATTAATTATTTTATTCTTTTTATCGATTTCTTAGTTATTTTCTTTATAATGTCTTTATTATCAACTTAGCCTATTATTTTGTATATAACATTTATTGCACGTATTTTGAGGTTTGTTGGTGGATCAATTACCTTTGTTTCTACTGTCCACAAAAGTTTATCACAGTAATTAAAACTGCAATGGCTAAGGTTGTTTCCAATGTGATTTGTGATGCCCTTCTTGTACTTGATGTTCAAGTGGAACGATTGGAGCTATGTGTACCACTTCTAATGGCAGTCATTCTCTAACTTCCCCAGCATCAGCATGAACTACAAGGATTGGTGATCAACGTGGATGATCATCTCCTTTCCTAGGATGTAATGTTTCCATCGGCAACAAGCCTGCACAATGTAGTACATCTCTATATCATCGATAGGGCACCTACAAACTACATCAAAGAGTGTTTTGCTATGACAAGATGTTGGATGTCTGTATTGAGTGAAGACTGAACCAACAATATAATCACAAGCTCTATCTCAATCTCGAATGGTTATTACAAGTCTGGTATGATTAGTACTAGTGTCAAACAAAGGCGACGTTTCACATCCTCGAATGCTTTTGTTGTGAATCAAACCAAATGAACCTGGATTTGGCCCCACCCTTGGTCACTTGGCTTAGGGGCCTAGTGATATGACAAAACCCCAACATGAACCTACGATAGAAGTTGGCGAGGCCCAAGAAACTACAAAGCTTTGTGAGAGTTATTGCAGTTGGTAAAGATTTTCTCAGACCCAACCCGGTTTCAAGTCTCAATGAGATTTTCGTTTAGTGTCCAAGCCGCATGTGCAAACTCTTACTTCGAATACTGAAATAAAAAACAATAATTGCAAACCATAAATTTGACACAAATATTGTTGGTCAAAGCTCTTGGAATAACAATGGCAAGAAAACCAATGAGAGAGAGAGAGTATTTTATTATGATGAACAAACTCAGAAATTTCTAGAGCTACATGTACTTATCTCAACCCCATGAAAATGCATAATATCCATGCCAATCACAGACATAACTGTTGTATGACCTGTGGAAGACCTACTATATAGAATATCACCTCAGGAAGTGTATTGAATTTTAGCATTAGCATGAATTCTTTAAAATTTTGTAGACTATAAGATAACAAAAGACAAGTGCAGTAGAAACATCAACAACATCACACACACTGAACACAGTAGTTTTTCACGGGGAAACCTTTAAAGGACAAAAACCCCAAAATCATTAGTAATTCATCTCTTAAATGAGATGACTAAGTTTCTCAATAATTCTCAAACCCTAATGGGTTTGTACCACATATAAAAATCCACAAAAGATGAATTTTACAAAAAAAAAACTAATTTAGGGCTTTCTCCCCTAATTTCTCTCAGCTGCCTAGAATCTCAGATTAGTTGCCCGAATCTTTTCTTGCTGCCCGGATTTGTACGGATTCCATACACTGCTCCAGCTGCCCGGATTCTTGTAGCTTCCCGGATGCCCTAGCTATCTGCCTAAGCCTTCTGTCTGCTGCCCGAAACACCCAACTCCTGCCCGAATCCCTGTTTCTTCCTACCTAGAAGCCTGCCCAAGCTGCCCGGACCTCTATCTGCCTACCCGAGCCCCTGTTGATGTATGCATGTGCCTCTGTTAGTTTTCCCGAGCTCTGTTGATACCTACCCAAAGTCTGTAGCAGGAAGACTATAGCTGCTCGGGGCTAGTGGCAGCTGCTCGAGGGTGCTGGTAGCCTGCCCAAGCCCTGTTAGGGCTTGTTGTAGGTGACAGAGGGCAGAGGGAGTTATCGGGAGAAGATATTCGACCTTCCCGTGAAGAGACTGAGGTTGCCCGTGAAGGAAGAATGCTTCCCGTTAAGAAAGAATGTTTCCCGTGAAGAGATCGAGGCTACGCATGAAAATTCTGAAGGTGCCGTGAGGGTTTTGAAGATGCCCTAACTCGTGAAGAGAGAGAAAATGTTGTTGTTGTTCATCATGGGTGAAACCCTAGTTTAGGGTTAGACTGCAATAAGAGTGGGTGCCCTAGCTAGAATCCTCCATGCTAGGGCATAACCACAAAATTGTCCTTCTCCACAATGCTAGCGAAAATCTTCCTTAAGTAGCTGTAAGATCATGAGCAAGTTGTGTGTCTTCAAATGAAATGGATTGATCTACTTTTATAGCATTTGAATCACCTGTAAGTGGACCAAAACTCAAAAGAACAAAATAATATTCTTTTATTCTTTTATCTTTTTTACTTTTACCTTTAGTGGTACTAAAGGTCTTTTTGCACTTTCACTTTGACTCCTCAGTGGTTCTAAGGGTCCTCATGTATTTTTGACTTTTACCTTTAGTCTTCTTCAAGTGCCCTGTGGTCAAAACAAGTGGTCAAGGTGGTCCTTCATCCCCACTCAAAGTACATCATCATAAATAGAGAGAATTACTAATGCTTTTATCTCACACTCCATGTGACACCAAGATTGGGTACTAGGTGTCTTAACCAAGGGTAACTAAGCCTTGGAGAAGATCACAAAGCCCATAGATCGAGGGTTGGAGTCCCTCACATGCCTGGACTCGGTCTAGGGCTTATAGTGATATCCTGTTAACAGACCAAGTGCCACAGCCATAGGCTACAAAATTTCACTCAAGGTCAAATACTTGGTAACAAACCAAGCGCCTCCATTCTCCCGGAGAATGACCCTCGGCCCTAGGCCGAGTCCCCCAGTACTTGACTGGGTCATCTTCCTGGTAACTGATTAGGTGCCTCCATTCAAAGAATGGCCACTTAGCTCTAGGTTGAGTCCCTCAGTGCTGGAGTGGTTCCACATCCTAGTCCCTGACCAGATGTCTCCATTCAACAAAATGGCCACTCAGCTCTAGGCTGAGTTCCCCAGTGCTGGACTGGTTCCACATCTTGGTCCCTAACTAGATGTCTCCATTCAACAGAATGGCCACTCAGCTCTAGGCTAAGTCCCCCAGTGCTAAACTGGTTCCACATCCTGGTCCCAGACCAGATGTCCCCATTCTGCTAAGAGAATGGCTCTCGATGTTGCTCAGGAAAAATCAACACAAGCCGCATGTGCAAACTCTTACTTCGAATACTAAAATAAAAAACAATAATTGCAAACCATAAATTTGACACAAATATTATTGATCAAAGCTCTTGGAATAACAATTGCGAGAAAACCAATGAGAGAGAGACTACTTTATTATGATGAACAAACTCAGAAATTTCTAGAGCTACTTGTACTTATCTCAACCCCATGAAAATGCATAGATATTCTTGCCAATCACAGACATAACTGTTGTACGACCTGTGGAAGACCTACTATACAGAATATCACCTTAGGAAGTGTGTCAAACCTCGATAACAGCACCCAAAACTTTGTTGCAGGTACAGTACAAATTGTATGATCAAACTCACAACATTTATTGCCTCAAAAATCATGAAGATTTCCCCTCGATTTCTATGCTACAAACCATTGTTTTACGACCTCTCAAAATCACACTGTACGACCGATTTTGCCCCTACTATACAATGTATAAATGGTTGTTCTCTTTCTTAATTTGCATGTCTTCCTTATTGCCTTGGGATCTGCACCTCAAGCTTTCTCAAATTCCCTACTCTTCAATTTTCTCTCTCCTTCTCAAGAATAATAATAATTGGTGCATTTTCCCATTAAGTTCTCCTTTTTATTATCTCAATATGAAAATAACCTAACACTAAGATCTAATGGCTTAGATTCATTCATAGCCATCTAGATCAACGGTTGTGTTTTAATTCTTCTTTGATACAACTTAGGGAACCTTAAGTCACTTTCACATAAATATTTAATTTAAAAGTCACTTTAACTTTATTATCTCATAAAGTTATTAACTTAGGGGTCATGATGGACACTTTTCCTAGGCTAGGCATCAGGCCAAGGAAAACACTTGTCTAAGTTAACTTTTTCAACAGTAGGCCAATCGCAAATGCCTTGGATCTTGGTTTGACCCACATGTGCATCCCTGATGTATCTTAGACATTGAATTTTCTATATGTAGAATGAGCATTTCTCCAAATGGCACATAACTTATCTTGTCGCAAGGTGCTCAAGATCTATCGAATGTGTTGCAAATGTTCTACCCAAGCTTTACGTAAGATGAGGATATCATCCAAATATTCAACCACAAAATAATTTTTGAATGCTTGGAAGATAGCATCCACCATCCTCATGACGTTCCTGGAGTGTTAATCAAGCCAAAAGGCATGGCCAACCACTAAAAAAGGCCTTCTTTAGACCTGAAGGTTGTCTTCCATACACCAATATGCTCAACAGATACCTAGCGAAAGCCTAACATAAGATCAATCTTATTGAAAAACATGGCACCTTTAAGATGATTAAGAAGATCGTCAATCCGAGGGATTGGATATCGGTTCTTGATTGTAATTTTGTAAAGGGCTCAGGTAATCAATACAAAGTCTCCATCTTCCATCCTTCTTCTACACCGACACATTTAGGCTCCCACAAGGTGAGGAGCTTGGTCGAATGTGGCCCTTTTGGATGAGCTCCAAAATCTGGCTTTTGGTTTCTTAATTCTCAAGAAGAATCTTCTATATACAAGGCCATTAAGAAGACGAACTCCAAGTATCAAATCAATTAAATGCTTGAACTGGCAGCGTAGGAGCACCCGTGCAAGAAAAGTGGAGATATCTTTGTTTTCTTCCACCATCTTGTCCACTTTCTTCTGCTATGTAGAGGAAACCCAAGCAAAGGTTGTGGCAATTATAGTGATCTTTATTTCACTTTCCAATCTAATCATGAAGAGGAAAAATTTGTCCCTCTTAGAGATCACCTTCCTACAATGTTTGGCTTAGATCAAAGATACTTCGGTAGATGGAACTACCTTTGATATCCTATAAAGTTGACCACCCAAAGTAACAATGATGCTACAGGCCCTAGACTCATAAACAAGGCTTCTTATTGTAGGGAAAGCAACATTGCTAATTGATGCAAATGTCTTGCCCTTGGCTCAACTAACTGATAGTGTATGGGTGGGGGTGCAACATTGTCAATTGTTGCAATCTCTTGATGACCTCAATTGAGATTAGGTTTTTCTAGCTACCATTGTCAACAATGAAATGTAGCAGAGTCCCCTTTACCCAATATGTGAATGGAAGAGGAGTTCACCTTCCTATGACTCCTCTAGCTCTTCTAGTTGGATCTTTGCAATTACGATAGTAGCACTAGGTTCTACGTCAACGATCTTCTTCCCCTTATCTACTTTCGAGTCAAAGTCCGAGCCAAGTTCCAACTCCGAGGTTTTCAACTCGACTAGCAATAACTACTTCGAGTGGCATTCATCAATGTTGTGCCTGTAGACACTGAGAGGGGGGGTGAATCAGTGTAAAGCAATTTTTACAACTTTTCTCAATTAGCTTGACACAGATAACTACCAATGCATCATTCCAATATTTTATCCATCATATCATAAACATCTTTCATATCATCATTCACATAGCATAAGCATTTAGATCATCAGAAACCATAACACAACTGAACACGACACAATATAATTTTGTAATCTTTTTATATTATTTGGGTCCGGCTACAAACGTTGAGCAAAATCAGCACCTACTGATATGAAGAGCACCTACTCTTTATCCAGGACCCTGCCTAGTTTTCTTAGACCCTGCTAAGAAGGGGTTGAGGTATCCTAACCTCAAAAGCAAGACAAGCTTGCTTTTACAATACAGTAAATTCATGTAACCAACAAGAAATCTCTGACATATCAAAGCTGCTCATCTTCTCTGCTCATCCCATCAACTCTTCTGTACCACTGCTCACCGCTGCTCATGAATCTCTGCTCATCTTCAGCTGGTCATCACTGCTGATCATCATCTTGGCGCATCATCTCTGCTGCTGGTCATAGTCTCAATCTCTGCTCAAACATCTATGCACATCAAGCAACAAACACTGAATCCACTTTCCAAATTAATCACCTGCTGCAAATCATCTCAACACATCATATAAACTCTGTTGTAACACCAACAACACTGCTGCACTAGTTTTCTCAGTCTTCTCTGTTCATATTCTGCTAGTCAAAATACCACTGCTGCAAAGGTCATCTTTAGCACCAGCTTATCATAGGCATCAAGATAGTGTCATCATAGCATCATTATCATCACGATATGCAACATTGTCATCTTCGCATTATTATCTTCAAAGTATGCTTATTCCAAATCTTGTCAACAAAATATTCTTGTCCATTTGCTTATCTTATCATAACTCAACTCATATACAAGGCATCATTTAACCATCACAATAGGTTTTAAGTCACAGCATGGTACCATCACTATATACCTTATTGTACATGCAGATCACTGTATAATAAGGTATCTACAGTACTCTTTTCAACATACCTTAGTCAATGCATGTCGAACCTCTGTGTATGTCATTCTTCAAGCCTGTGCAATCCTTGACAGAGCATTGACCATTCGCTCAAACAGATTGGTAGCCTCTAGTTCACAGTCATAATCCACAAATATATCTGCCAGCATCTGAGAGTCGTTGCAGACTTTTTCTAGCATCCTGAGAATACATGTCCTTTGATGAAGAGGACTGTCTTCTAACAATCCCTGAAGCAGCTGAAGTGAACACTTGGAATGTTTACACACTTCACATAACGGGCTTTACCAACAGACTTCAACGCAGCATAGAGTAAACCCCTTTGCAACTAAAAGTGACTGCAAATGAAAGGATTCGATCTTCCAAGCAATGAATCCAGATTTACACTCTACTAATTCAACTAAACAGCATTCACAATAGCCACGATTTTATCTCAGAACGGAGTCGACTTTTCAAAGATGGCATGACTGGAAGTGTGTTTCCCTACTTCACTGTAAGTGCGCCCTCCAACAACTATTTTAAGCTCAGGATTATTCCCATGATTGTCCACAAAGCCCTTACAACCTCTCCTAAGCTTCACGGCTCTTCTAGAGAAAGATCGACCCCTCCACAACCCAGTTACGGCCCTTCACGCCCTCACGGTTTCTCCACCAGTCTCATCCTCGTTCAAGAGTCTCGGCTCTCTCAACAGGCTAGCAGTCATCCCATAAGCTAGACCGATTTACCCTCTCGATCCTCGACCCTCCTTTACTTCTCGCGGCCTGCAAACTTGAACGGGTTTACCTTCTAAGCTATCTACGGCCTCTTCTTGTCTCTCAGTTCTGCAACAAAAATCGAAGTCGGGCCTCCCATGACCTTCGCGTCCACCACAAATGTCGTGGCCCTACTCCCACAAGTTGTGGCCCCTCTTACTTCTGAATTTGGTTACCCCAGAATGTGATTCGGCCCACAACAAGCTCGGCTCCTTTCTGTCTTAACTGAACTCGGCCCTCTTGCAAAGGATGACGAGTTTCTCAGTGAACACGTCTTTCTCCCAATGGATGACGTCTACAGCCACGAAATCATTCTTTCTACCAGTGACTGCGTTCTCTTCTAGAGTCACTTCCCCACGATCTACTGCAATGGCACGTGAATCGGCACAATAGGAAGTTTTGCCTACCAAGTCAATGTGGCCTCCAAATACTTGAGAAGAGATTCTGCGTAAGCAAGGAAAACTGCCCAAAGCAAGTAAATTCTGCCCAAAATTCCAATGGCCTCCTCAAGAAAAAATAAAAATTTCCATGCTGCTGCCTTCCTCAGAGCTCAACGAATCCACGAATTGAACTCCACGATCTGCGCTTCTTGCCCAAAAATTTCCTCAATTCTGCCAGCTTAGAGTCCACTTTTTCTTTTCACTGTCAAGCTTAGCGAGCTTTTTCTCCATCCTTTCTTTTGATGTATGAGGAGTAAATATATACACCTTTTGAATGTTATCAATATCCATAAAATAAGGAAAGTATACTTTTGTATTTTAATTTTTTTAATTATTATTGTATTTTAAATTACCTTTTGTAATTCACCTTATCCCATTAATATATTTTTATATAAAAAAACTTTCTATCAAGTCACCCATTATTCTGTTGACTGGGCTGACTTCTTTGACTATTTTAAACTTCATGGTCGCCAAAGCCATCATCCAGCTTGTGGGAATGGGTGCAAGTGTCCCACACATATCTTTGTAGCTTCATCTTCAACAAATGACCACTTAATGGGTCATTTGTACCTATCATGGACCCAATCTATTAAGACGGCTTCCTGAAAAGAGGGTTAGTCACTTATATCCATAAGAATACCATCAAGGAGACAATCTTCACCATAATTGTGGGTACCAATACTCAAGTCTCCACATCATCTAGCTTGTCCACTGCAAAGGATTGGTGGCATCAATGACAACTGAAAGGGCCATGCAAGTCACATGTTGGCATCAATGACAAATCAATCAACAATCTCCCCCATGTTGGCATCAATGACAAATCAATCAACAGTGCCAAGGGCTTTTGTTGAACCCCCACCACTTTCAAGTGTCCTTTAACTTCACATTACCCTTCTTTGCATGTGGCTTGGACTGGTTGTCTTGAGGTTGTCTATCTTTGCTCTATATTTTGTTCTAAGTTAGAGCCACCCTTACCGTGCTTCTATTGCAGCTGATTTGCAGACCCAAACTCTCGCTTATTCTTGCGCTTAAATTTTTGCTCTATTTTAACAACACATCAATAAGCGGCTCCTAATGAGGAGATGTCCAAGAAATCCATCTCTATTTGGATGTACTTATGTAGACTATTGTTATACTTCATGAACAAGTGTCGTTTAAGGCCTTTGATACCCTGAAACAGTCTAGCCTCTCTCCTGACGCAAGGTATGGAAAATATTGGAACTCTGAAACACTCTAGTCTCTCTCCTGACGCAATGTTGTCCATCCCGTGTATTAGTCATCATTGTCTCCGACAAGGTAGAATTCCTCTTTGATGGCATCAACAAAAGCCACCCAAGTTGGTTATGTCATGTATGTTATAGACTCATCTCTGACATGTCTCTCACAATAACCATATCACCAATCATTAACAGAAAAAGGACTTAAAGAGGATGAAGGTGATCTTTTTGTTGTCAGAAAAAATTTTAACAAAGTAATGAACCTCTAATAGATTTACCTATTTCTTCAAAGCATTTGCATCTATCTACCCTTCAAATAAAGGAATGTCTAAGTTGACTTGTGCCTTGAAGAGTGTTGCACCTCTGAAATGGTTGTTAGCTGAAGTTGTCTCTACTGTCGTTTGGCAGTTGTCAAAGGATCTAGGCAAAATTATCCATCATCTCGTTCCTCTATAGCACGAGGGATTTCTCGAGCAACAACTTAATAGGATCTCGTGCTCCATCATCTTAGTTGTTGCACTTAAATTTATGAGACAATTTAACACTCAAATTTATGAAGATGGAGGTCATGAATGTCAAAGTTTCTGCTGAAATTTACGAGACACTTTGACACTCAAATTTAAATGGAAAAATCCAGTGATAACAAGAACAATCGTATGGATTTTGTGGTGGAAGGAAAGGAGCACTTGGTCTATGGATTGATCAAGACATTGTATGGTTTAAATCATGCTCCTGAAACATGGTCTGCCAAGGTATATGTATGCCAGGATAGATGAACATAATACAAATAGGCAATTTTCGAAGTTCCTCAAATTCAAACCTCTACATAAAATGCAGGAAGGAAGAGAAATTGTGATTGTATCATCTATGTTGATGATCTCACCACAAGTACACAGGATTTCTTGATTGATGAGGTAAAACGAACTTGATATTTCATTTGAGATGATTGATTTGAGGTCATTGCAACTTTGTCTTGGAATAGAGTTTTGACAAATGAGAAATCGAGTCTTTATCCTGCAAACAAATTATGCACAATATTTGTTGGAAAAATTTAGATGGCTGGCTGCAAGTCTTCCTCAAACACAATGGAGGCAGGATTGAAAGTTGAAACTATCAGCTTCAGATGATACAAAATAGGTAGATGAAACATTGTATTGGCAATTGGTTGGTGCCCCAATATACTTGACAAATATTATACATGGTATTTGCTATGTGTTTAGCATTGTATCCAGATTTATGAATGCTCCAAAGCATAAGCATTGAAAGACAGCAAAAAAATGCCAAAATTTGCTAAGGGTACAAGTTAATTCAGAATTGGGTACAAATGTATTGATGACTTCAAGTTGAACAGATACACAGATTCTGATTGGAGAGAATCAACAGATGACAGGGAGTCTACTTCAGAAAATGCTTTTAACACGGGTATCTAGGACCTAGGTACAAGGTATGCTTTTAGCTACTAATGGATTTTCTTGGACCAGCATGAAAAAACCAACTATTGGACTCTCATCAACAGAAGCTGAATGATCGACACTTTTGAAGCAACTTCCTGGGAAGAATTATAAAATATCTTTAGCTGCTTCAGGTAAATGCAACACAATTTTTTGCGACAATCAAGGTGTAATTAAGCTGGCAAAAGATCCAGCCTTTCATGCATGCACTATGCATACTGAATTTTATCAGCACTTCATCAAAGAAAAGATACATGATATAGAAGTTGACTTCATATATAGTGCAACTCAGAACAAAGCAACTATATTCACACAATCTTAAATACTGAAAAGTTTGTTCTGAACAGTTCTTGGAGTTTTACCCAATATGACCATATAGGAGGATGTTAGGAATAATGGTCATGCCATAAATAATGTTAGGAATGTTGATAGTTTTAAAAATCTATGATGTCTAAAAGTCATGACATGGGAAATTAACATGAAAGTGTGTGTAAATATGATGAGAGCTTGGACGATATTTGGATGTGCCCAAGTTTTAAGTGCACCACACTTGTCATAAGAGAATATTATAGTTAGCGGGTTAGTCTTAAATTTAGCAAAGGAATATCTTAGGTATCACCTGAGGTAGTTGTAGCAGTATGCTATAATATTTCACATTTTTAATGAACTTTTCCTGGGAGAGAGAATTTCTGTACATGAGTTTCCATGTGTTGTGTTTGTGCAATTGCTATGTTTCTGGGCATATTTACTTTCAATTCCAATTAGATCTCTATACTTACGTTCAAAGGTTTCAGACATAGCAAGAAGTAGCTTCTCCTTAGTGGACTAACAATCCCAACTTATAAGAAAAAAATGAGTTAAACCCTGATGCTGCGAATGCCAAGTCTTGATGTTATACAAGATCAAATATGTCGAGTTACAGAATTTAATAGGGCACACTTGCCCAACACCAAAGCCAGAGCCAATATAAGTAATACTACTGGTTAAATCAAAAATCTCAACTAAATTGCATTTACCCTACTAAATCATTAGATGACTTCCACTCAGATTGGACAACAAGATGAGTATTTCAAATTTCAACAAAGTCATGAATCATCTTTGTTATAACATAGAATGATAGACCACAAGTTACAACAAAAATCAATATGACAGTCACAAATTACAACAAACTCCAAATAAAACTCAAATCATAGAATCTCACTGGATCCACAAGAAACATACCTGATCCAAGAATCTTTTTTGAAGCTGCTTAGCGAGAACTATGGCATCGAGCTGCATATGCCAATGGATATTACATTATTTTGAACTAGAATAAGTGCATCAAAGCCTTCTAGCATAAAAAGCAACCTTTTTACCTGTTCGGTTTTGCCCTTAGCTTTGACAAACTCCAGTTCAAGTGTTAACAAGACCAGCTTGAATTTCTTTTCTGGTGGAACAAACCTGAATATATTTCCAGAATCAAGATACATAAATGGAGTCAGAGACAGTATGTTGGAAATGTACAATATGTTGACAATATAGCTTATAATATATGACTCGTGATTGGATAACATTCCCCCTCAAATAAATATTGAATGACATTCAAAACAGCAAAACCGTGAGAGTTACCCAAGATAATGCAAGGAGAAAGGATGAATAGGAAATGCAAACCTAGTGACTGAAACAGTATCCCCAGTAGAAACCTTAGCATGGCGCCGCTGAATAGCATTCAGAGCAATATACCCATCCTGTATGCCTTCATGCGGAGTGGAACTTTGTTAAGTATTAACATCATGGAGACTATAAGTTCACCAAAATGAATGATTTTTTATCTTTTTTTCCTCATGATATGCGAACAGTATAATCCATTGCCAGAGTACAAGGGTTACATGAGAAAACACATACTGGAATTATATTTTTAAAGAGAGAAACCTTAATATTCTTTGTGACAATACAGATCTTAAATGGAAGTCACCACTTCCTGATTGTTTATTTGGTTGTAGGTTAATAAAACTGAGAAAATTTTGTGGTAGAAAGACTGTAAAATAAAATGCTTCTTATCAACTGAGTCTAGTTCAACAGTGAGACAATTAAAATTTGATTCTATTTTGACAGCTTAATAGCCATCTTATGCAAGACATCTGTGATGGACCCTACCAAGGTACAAATCAAAATTGTTAAAGTGTATGGATAATAATCAGGATGGTTACAACTTAGAACATAGAATAATCAAAAGGAATACAAGAAAAATAAGCCACATATTATACAACAAATTATTGAAACAAAGGCAAAAGAATCTCCATGATGTTCGCAAGCAATAGACCTCCCATTCTATAGAAAATGGAGGGAAGTTAAACAATGCATGATGACTGGAAAGACATATATACATGAAAAGGACTCAAACAGCAAAGCCAAAAGGTCTGAAAAATAAAGTGTACAAGCCCTTATAAGATTGATTATTATGTCCATGCTGTAAACTTGGTTTGCATTAAACACAATGTGACAAGACACATAGTCACACACAAGCATATATTGCCTACAGCGTTAGAGTGTTTGCAGGTTTGAAGTTTTGATAGATGTTTCATTAAGTTTCAGAATCAGCTATAGGGCTGAAATTCTCTGAGTTATGCCATGAGATGAAATTCTAACATGGTACCAGAGTTGCGCTGCTAGATTTCCATCCAAGTGCATGGAGAATTAAGCTCACTGTGAGAGGGTGCCAAGAATGGAAGATTTTAGAGGGTGTGATGCCAAGTGATTGCTGCAGATACATGCCTGTGAGAAGCGCCATGACCTGTGAGGGGCCAGCAGGTGTGATGCCCATGAAACTCCAATGATTGGAGTGATTTTTATGCCTGAAACAGGTGATTTGAACCTCTGATAGGCTGTTGCTTTGGCTGATCTATTTTGAGTTCTGTTCAAGGGGACTGCATGAATAGCTATCTTTGTCAAGTCTCAAAGAGTGTGATCAACCAGGGAGCTTCCAACTTCACCCCTTGGAAATGCAGTAGCAAATGCTAATGGAAGAGATGGATCTTTGGAGCATAAATGAAGGGAAGGCTGCAGTTCCTACCGTTTCCCAACAATTGCCTCAACATAGAAGAAAGTTAGTAAGGTGAAAAGGATCATCTTAGATTTTGTGAAGAATCACCTGATTCCTCATATTGTGGGCAAATCAGTAGAGATGTATTAGTCATTAAGTTTTTTGTATCAGAGTGAGAATGTTTCCCAAAAGTTGCTCTCGAAGAATAAACCCCCCTGTGCTCGCATGCGTAATACTTACATAATGCCCAATTGCCTGATGATGATCACCAAGCTTAGAGATCAACCCTTTGTGATCGGTATGAAGTTCAAAGATGAGGAGATAGTGCCCATTATGGGAAGTATTTATGGAGGGTATCTATGCTCGAGAACACCTATCGACTTTTGAGAAGCATTGGGATGCATTCATCCAGGAAGAAACAAAGCATCAGGCAATGGCACCCAAAATAGATGAAGCTCAAGACCTAGCTCTCACCAGGAAGGTGAAGAAATGAGGTAGTAAAGGAGCATCTAGGAGGGGGGTAAGAAGGAAGAGATATGTTCTTCAAATCATTGTACAAAGCACGTGAGTCATGTGGCATACTTTAGGAATCACAAGAAGGAACACTATGCCAGTCAATGCCCAAATAAGGAAGGAAAGGGTATGCAGCAATAAAAGTAGTTTGTGGGGAGTGCAAGAGTTTCAAAAACTGTGGATGAGTTAGCATCCAACTTGAAACTACATTCTCTATGGTTTCATGCCTTTATACCAATACCACTTACAGTGTTGGTTAGTCTATGGAGAGTGGAGCATCTTGACATATGACCTTCAACAAAAAGTTCTTCAACAAGTTTCAAGAACAAGATATTGGCATAAAAGTGGAGTTGGATGACAATGCCACATATCAACGACTAGAATGGCTTTCATTGATTTCTCGATGCCTTCACGTGATGTTCTCAAAATGCATGACGTTATGTTTGTACTTGGTTTGACAAAGAATCTTCTTTTTGCTCAGCAATCACAAATTTGAAGTGTATAGTTGAGTTAAATGAAGTATCACAAACTACAACCAAAAAAGCATTCGAACTTTAGCCAAAGTGTTGGAATTCGTGCAACTTCAGAAGCTATTCTTATTGTCCTCCTTCAGGAGTTGAACTTGTTGTAATCATTCATACAAACCCTAGAAAGAACAATGTAAGCCTTGGGGTGAAAAGCCAGCAATAAAAGAATAAAATATAAAATTATATTGCTCCCCCAAGTGAAGTCGGCCCCAGTTAATTTCTGGGTGGGAAAACAGTATAAATAGGAGGCACCCCTCCTCATTATCACACACAACAGCAGCACAAGTGAAGTGCGCAGTTTCTAGCAGAGTACAGCTACACAGCAGCTCAGAAAAGTTCACATACACTGTAGAACAAGACTGTTTTCAAGGTTTCAATCTTTGGAAAGCATTTCCATGTTTTTCTTTTCTTTCTTCATTGTACTCTGATCTCAGAATTATTATCTCTAGACGAAGGTTGTTGGGTTTTCTCTCATTTGGGTTTCCCAAGTGAAAAATACTTGTGTTATTGTTATGTGCTTTGTCTGTCTTCTAGTGATCCTATTGATAAATGCAATGAAGATATATTGCTATAATATTAAGAAAATCTAACATGGTAACAGGGCAGTGCTAGAAGAAGCCATTGACGGAACTCTGTCGGCAACCTGTCAAAACTAGGGTTTCATCTTTCAAGGTCTTCACTCAACCTTTTGGCAGAAAAAGAGCCTTGGGAATTTCGCTCTAAGGAGGGTGCATCTTTTGGTGAAGACAGAATTCAATTCTGAGAATTTTTCAATTTTGACCTAATTCTACAGCTGCAAGAGAAATTAGGGTTTCAATTTTTTACCTACTCCCTCCACAGTTTTGGCTCGACTCTACCTCTTCTCAACTCGCCTCTCTAGGACGCATTTATCTGTGGAGTCAGTTTTCTAAAACTCCAACCTTCAGTTTTGACCTAGTCTCTGCTAGGGTTTCAAATCCAGATCTACAGTCAAGATGATCAGCATGAAGGTTGAAGATCGTCTGGAAGGAGCTTCCAACTTCATCCCCTGGAATTCTAGGGTTCTTCTCCTACTATAAGAAAATGACCTATTACATTGTGTAAATGAAAAGTTCCCAGAACCAGAAGCTGGAGAAGACAAAACTCGTTGGAGGAAGGATGATGCCAAAGCAAGGAGGATTTTAGTGGACTCAGTTATAGATCAGTTGGTTCCTCAGATCTTAGAAAAGACGACGACGAGGAGGATGTTCAAAACTCTAAAGAAGCTATTTGAACACAGTAGCATCAATGTGACTCTCACATTGAGGAATCAACTGTCGAAAGTGAAGATGACGAAGTCCAAGGATATTGCCTCATATTTCATGAGGATCACCGAGCTCCAGGACAAGCTAAAGTCCAATGGAGACAATCTTGAAGAAAAGGATCTCGTTATGACCACCTTAAATGGTCTCCCAACATCTTCGGAGTCTTTTATCCAAACTATAAGTGGTCGAACCAAGTTGCCCAAATTTGATGAACTATGGGTAGAATGCACTCAGGAAGAAACAAGAATCGCAGCACGCCAAAGACTACATGGTACTCAACCTGAGGAAAATCAAGTGTTCGTATCTCATGCCAAGAAAGGCAAGGGAAGGGGAAGGAAGCCGTACATTCACAAGAATCAAGACAAGAGATCAAGTCCTCCCCCAGATCATAAGAAACAAAATAAGGATCTATCTCAGATCCAATGCTACAGATGCAAGAAATACGGTCATTATGCCAGTAGCTGTCGAAATTCCCACAAAAGGAAGCATGAAGCTTCAACTGCTTATGTAGAAGAAGACCCTCCTCACAAGGAGCCAAGGAAGGATGATCGTTCAGAGTTCTTCTTCTAAGAAATTATTTGAAGATCCAGATTGTGATGATCGTCAAGCAAGCATATGAAGATCAATGGACTCTAACAATGGGAGCCCACCCACAAAACTACAAAAGATAAGTATTTGATTTTACATGCTCTAGTAGATTAGATCTGGTTTTTTTTAATATGTTTTACACAAATCTCCATTTCTAAATTCAGGTAGTTAAATAGCCTATCATGTTGCACAACTCATCTAGGATGACAACTCCTTTATAACATACTGGAGTGGTACACGCTCTTAATGGTATGCTATAATGGAGACCACAAGCATCCGGATCAAGGTTACTTGGAAGCGGAAGCGCAAGCAGGAAGCGCCTTTTTCAAAAGAATCCGGTTAGGAAGCGTTTTCGGAAGCGTTTTTTAAAAATATATATATTTTTATATATTTTGATAACAAAAGCACCTAGAACATTGAATTAGTTATGAAAAGCATAAAAACATGATATAAACCATGGTCCATATTCATAATACCATATAACATCATTAATCAATCATCAATGATTCAATCATCTAGTAGTGAATTCGTCAACCATAGGTCCAATATCCAGATTCCATATTACATAACATCAACATTTAAGCTTCAAATTTTAACATCTGAAATTATTTGAAGATCCAGATTGTGATGATCGTCAAGCAAGCATATGAAGATCAATGGACTCTAACAATGGGAGCCCACCCACAAAACTACAAAAGATAAGTATTTGATTTTACATGCTCTAGTAGATTAGATCTGGTTTTTTTTAATATGTTTTACACAAATCTACATTTCTAAATTCAGGTAGTTAAATAGCCTATCATGTTGCACAACTCATCTAGGATGACAACTCCTTTATAACATACTGGAGTGGTACACGCTCTTAATGGTATGCTATAATGGAGACCACAAGCATCCGGATCAAGGTTACTTGGAAGCGGAAGCGCAAGCAGGAAGCGCCTTTTTCAAAAGAATCCGGTCAGGAAGCGTTTTCGGAAGCGTTTTTTAAAAATATATATATTTTTATATATTTTGATAACAAAAGCACCTAGAACATTGAATTAGTTATGAAAAGCATAAAAACATGATATAAACCATGGTCCATATTCATAATACCATATAACATCATTAATCAATCATCAATGATTCAATCATCTAGTAGTGAATTCGTCAACCATAGGTCCAATATCCAGATTCCATATTACATAACATCAACATTTAAGCTTCAAATTTTAACATCAACCATGAAATGAAAGTTGAATCAATTCAATTTCACGAAGCATCATAATCATTGATTCATTACCAATAATGCAAAGTTGAAAACATTGAACTTCAAAAGTAGGTTCAACTTCAAACTTCAAACTTGAATTGCCATGTAATGTTTACAAAACGTCAAAATATACCATAATAAGTTATAACTATAAAAGAGTCAATGTTCTAGAAAATGTAAGGTACTGTAAACAAGAAAAAACAAGAAAAAATCTAATGTTTACTCTTGCCACGAAAAATTTCTAATTTCTTTTCCCGTGGCCTATGAACAATGGGAGTTGTATCATCTCCCCCTGTAGCTCGTGAAGCTAGAGCTGCTGAACCACGTCCAACACCTGCACGCCCCCCACTCACTGATGCGAATGGAGGTCGTGAACCTGAAGGCAAAGCTGGTGCATCGGATGGGAACAAGCTACAAGTTGGCGGTGGCATTGCTGCTGCTGCTGCTAGGTCATCTTCCTCGCCCAAAAGCTCTTGCTCCAAGCGCTCTAAAGTTAAGGATCCATCCTCCAAGTTATGCTCCTCCGGATTGTTGTCCCAAGTGACATATGATCTATTAGTTTTGGCCCGCTCACAGTAATGAATCAACAACCTCAAGTTGTAATGTACATAAACCAAGCTTTCTGCCCGGTTTTCATTTAATCTGTTTCTTTTCACGGAGTGTATGAAGCTATAGGTGCTCCAACACCTTTCTGCAGAGGAACTGTTAACCACCTGTGAAAGCACTCTCATTGCCATTTTATACAAGCGCAGGCATGGTGAGCCATACATGGTCCACCATTCCATAGAAGACACCCTATCTCGATCTCTTTTTGCATGCAAAGTACCAAACGGACCAAGCTCACTAAGGTATTTGCTTAATTCACTGCGCAAATAGTCACATTCATCGGGATCACTGACCAACTTATCTATAGCAGTCATGTAACC
>LPNX010606744.1:131186-204198 GCA_001517045.1 Pseudotsuga menziesii | reverse complement strand
AGAAGTTGAAGAACATCTACAATCATCTAATACCAAGCATCTAGATTCTACAATTTCAAAGTTTCAAAAATCCAAACACAAAGCAAATCAATAAGAGAGAGTTTTAAAATTTAGGGCCTACCTCTTTGTCTTCTTCAAGCTTGATGGGAGCCTCCTTTGCCTTCTTCAAGCCTCCTCTCCTCTCCTCTCCTCTCTTCTCTTCTCTTCTCCTCTCCTCTCCTCTCCTCTCCTCTCCTCTCCTCTCGTCTCTTCTCCTCTCCTCTCCTCTCCTCTCCTCTCAATCAATAGAAAATGAAAATGAAAATGGAATGGAATGAAAATGGGCTTTATCCCTCACACACATCTCCTCAACCCTCTATACAAACCCTAAGGCCCAACCGTGGGTCCCCCAAGCAACCACGCGGATTTTACTAGTCTCCAAATCGGCGGAATCGATGGAAGCGTTTTCGGGAATCGAAGGAAGCATTTCAGGAAGCATTTTTTTTAAACAGGAATCGATTTAGGAAGCGTTTTTTTGGCGATTCGGAAGCTCGAACCCTAAACGATTCCTGGCGATTCCTCTTTTGGGCAGGGAGCGTTTTATAGACAGAGGAATCGCGATTCCTAGTCGATTCCTAGGCGATTCCCTTGGAATCGCGATTCCGGAGCGGGTTCAAAGGGGGGGGGGACGATTCCCCACAACCCTGATCCGAATAATGACCTTACATGTGTTGTGTCGAAGCATTGACTAAAAGGTTGCCTACATTATTTTGTTAATACATTGATTATGAAATATTGCTAACCATCTGGCGGGATTTGACTTGTAGGGAATGCCATGATCTACAAGGACAAGTGATCCCATTGATATACGGATGGAAAGGAAGCAAAAAGCCTCTAGAAGCATGTATTATGACTCTCAGACCCAGAATAATCTCATGCAGAGATTTCGTGATCAAAAGCAGAAAGCTTCTACGAATGACATTATATCTGCTGCTTCAATAAGATTTACTCAACCGACTTCTGAGAGACAGAGGGAGTTATCCCTCAAATATAAGGATTCGAGTCTATAGAAACCCGATGACACTGTTGTCATGACTCGAAGGATCCTTGATGAACCTGGTCGTCAACAGGATGGACAATTACTTTTCAGTCTACATTCATGTGCCCAAGATAGAACCTTCAGGCAAGAAGGGAACATTCGTGGGATATTGCAAGTCTTCAAGGGCTTACAGAATATACATCCTAGGATCGAGGAAAATCAAAGTCAGTTGGGATGTAACCTTTGAAGAAGAAATGGCTATCCAAAAAGGAAGAGGATCAGATATGGAGATCGATGATGATGAAGAGATGAGATCATCTCCCCTCCAAACATTAAGAGGGAGTCTGAAGAAATGAGTAAACCGATCAGTCCCATTGATCCAAATGAACCAGATGATGCTCCCAAAGATATGACAGTAAGTCGAAAAAGACCTAGATGGGCACAACAGACATTACAGGATGCAGAGGGGCATGAAGCTCCTCATGGCACTTTTCAAGAAGGCAAAAGACCTCAGAGGTTCTCCAGCTATGTTGCATTGATGAATCATGTCATTGACTCAGAACCCACCACTTATGAAGGTGCATCCAGACACCAAGTTTGGAAGGATGCCATGGTGGAAGAATATCGATCCGTCATGAAGAATGATGTCTGGGAGATTGTACCGAGACCTAATGGGAAGTCAGTTGTAACTTGCAAATGGCTATACAAAATCAAACATGGAGCAGATGGGAGTATCGAAAAATACAAGGCCAGATTTGTTGCCAGAGGGTTCTCTCAAAAAGATGGAGTCAATTATGATGAGACATTTGCTCCTGTGGCTCGATACACTTCCATCAGATCGATCATTACTATTGCTTCAGCTATGGGATGGAAGTTGCATCAAATGGATGTCAAGACTGCCTTCCTCAATGGTATTATTGAGGAAGGAGTATATATTGAACAACCAGAAGAGTTTATTGTCCATGGAAAGGAGTCTCCCGTATGCAAGCTAAAAAAGGTGTTATATGGACTCAAGCAAGCACCTCGTGCTTGGTATGGACGGATATACGAATTCCTGGTGAGTCTGGGATTCCCCAAGAGTGATGCAGAGCCCAACCTTTACTACAAGGTTGTGAATAATGAGCCACTAATTTTGGTACTATATGTTGATGACTTGTTTCTTATCGAAAATGAGAAACTTATCTTATGGTGTAAGAAGAAACTCGCCTCTGAGTTCGAAATGAAGGATCTTGGATTGATGCACAACTTCTTGGGATTAGAAGTATGGCTGAGGTAGAAAGAGATTTTCCTAGGACAAGGAAAATACACCATAGATATACTGAAGAGATTCGGAATGTTGGATTGCAAGTCCATAGCTACTCCGATGGATGCAAACTTGAAGAAGCTGAGGGATTCTGCTTTAGATTCAAATTTAATTGATCCCACTATGTATCGCCAGTTGATTGGGCCTTGATGTATTTGACGAACACTAGACCAGATATTTGTTTTGTTGTGAATGCTCTCAGTCAGTTCATGTGTGAACCGAGACAGATTCACTGGATTGCTGCAAAACATGTGCTCAGATACTTACGTGGCACTATGGGATATGGTCTACGATATGATTCAAAATGTGACTTGAAATTGCAAGGGTTTACAGACTCAGATTGGATCGGATGCTCTACTGATAGGAAGAGCACTTCATGATGTTGTTTCAGTCTAGGTTTTACAGTTATTTCCTGGTGCAGTAGGAAGCGGAACTCAGTAGCTCTCAATACTACAGAGGCCGAGTATATGGCTGCTAGTTCAACGACCTATGAAGCAGTTTGGCTTCGTAAACTTCTTGCAGGATTGTTTGGCCAAATTTCGGAGCCAACCATGATTCACTATGATAACCAGAGTTGTGTGCAGATGTCAGTGAATCCTGTATTTCATGACAAGTCAAAGCACATAGAGATTCGGTATCACTTCATACGTGATATGCTACAAAAAGGTGTGATCAAGCTATAGTATATTCCGACAGATGACCAAACTGCATATGTTCTCACCAAGCCTCTTCCGAGAGTGAAATTTGAATACTTTCGCGGAAGACTTGGAGTAGAAGAGAACGTATCCCTCCTTGAGAGGGAGAGATGACTGAGAGACACTCACTATACCCTTGCCCAGGTACCTCTGCTCGTCCAAGTTCTCAGCCAGGTATGGGAGAAATCCCATCGACGGATGAGAAGAACAGGTAGTAGATGGTCGGGTTCACACAGGTGCCTCTGCACGTCCAGGTGATCAGCCAGTTATGGGAGAAATCCCATCAGCAGATGAGTCGAACACGTAGTAGATGGTCGTGTGATTGCACAGGTACCTCTACTCGTTCAGGTTCTCAGCCAGGTATGGGAGTACCCCATCAGCAGATGAGACGAACAAGTAGTAGACGGTCGTGCACGTGTGCTCATCCAGAATCTCTAGCCAGGCATGGAAGTATTCCATCGGTAGTAGAGACGGATAGGTAGCAAAATATTCTCTCTCAGACATCCGGATAGAACAAATTCATAAAGACAACCTTCAGTACGTTTAGAGATGATGGAGACAGTTGATCAAAGGTTACATCCCAACTGACTTCGATTTTACAATGGTTATGTTGGTACTAGGTTTGTCAACCTTAGTTTAAGTTTTGACTTTAGGAAAACTTAGGGTTTTCTTGATTGTTTCTTGTCTATATTTTATGTATAATATCTATTAGATTAGAAGTTATAAGTTTGGCTCATAATTTTATTTATATCTTTATTATCAAACTTTCATGGGATCAAATATTTATCACTTTCAAAGGTTTATTATTCTGGCGGCGTATGTAATTGTTTAAAATATTAATAAGCATGTTATAACCTTGGGTTTAAAATGATGAAATGCATATTACGTGGAGGCATGTTGTTGTACAAAATGCCTGTTTCATAATGAAGTTCTGAAAGGGTATGTACCAGACCATTATAGCAAGAGTAGTGGCTGTACCAAGATCGGTGATATTCATTATATCACGATCTTGGTAGTCGTGTTTATTGCTGAACAGGGTTTTTAGGGTTTGGTAAAGTTTTCACAGCTCGCATTGAACAAGACGAAGAAAACAAGTGGTCGACCACACAGATATGAATCCACTGATATGAATGGGCAGTAGAATATCCTCAGTGCACAAAAATGTTAAAGAATGCAGGATGGTTTGTGTTTTTTGAGAAAATTACAGGATTCAATATGAAGGTTTCTACGAAGTTTGCAAAGAGATTTACAGGCATGAGGGTCGAATTTGATAGCATTGGTTTTGACATATTCGACCAGTCTATAGCAGAAGCCACCGGATTGTCCATTGAAGGAGAGAAATGGTTCAAGAGATTACCTTTTCAAGTGGATTTGAAGCTTTTCCTGCGTCCTGGTTATGAGAAGACAGATTGGAGTCAAGGTATTCCTAGAGATTGTTTGAAGGAAGAATGGAGACAGGTGCTTGCAATTATCCAGAAATATGTAACCTGCGAGGGTAGATTTGCAACCATTTATAAATATCACATGAGGTTTCTATTGCATGTTGCAGCGGTTTCAAAATTAAATTTACCCTTTTATTTGCTCAAGAGTTTGTCAAAGATGTCAGCCAAGGTTAAAAACCATTTGGCCTACACTTCTCACAGTGTATTTCATCATGGTTTGATAAAATTATTGATTGATAAAGAGCTCAAGAAAAGAGAATGTAGCTGGTCACATTTCTTGTTCTAGTCTGGGTTTTCTACTAGAGAGAAACAGCAAGGAAATAAACATGAAAAGATGAAGTTAAGAAGCCACAGACAGAAGGAAAATGGAATCAAACCACGAAAAAAGGGTGTAAATTTAGGGTTTTCAAATGAGCAAACTCAAATGGAAGAAGGGGTTGAAGAAATGGAAGTGACTGTTAGCTCTCCAAGTATAGCAGAGGAAGAAAATGGGACAACAAGTTTGCAACAGCCAGAGACTCCAGTAATCAACAAAACTTATGCTAGGGTTAAAGGTTCAGAGGCAACATCGTGGAGACAAAAGACTAGACCTACCAATAAACTACGTCTGAACATGAAGAAGATTTTGAACCCTAAATGGAAGAAAGAAAAGTTTATTGAAATTGGTGAATTTACCAGTGAAGAAGAATCCCAGTCCAAGAAAGTTGAAGGTATGATTTCGAAGGCACTAGAAAATATCAAAGAAAGCATCAAGTCTATTCCAGAAATTGCAGTGGATAAAGGCAAGGGGATAATGCCTGCATCGAGTAAAGAAACTACCAAGGAACAGTCACATGTGGAAAAAATTATAGAAGACATTCAGAACTGCAAGGTTCCAGGTGAGGAAAACGTGGTCTTATCTGCTGATAATGGAGGAAAAAAGACTGAAAATCCTGAACATGAAAATGAACAGCAAGTAGAAGAAACAGAGATTTTGAATCTCAAGAAAACCTTGCATCATTATCAGAAACAGAATGGGCATTTGAATCATATAAATGATCAACTGGTGAAATCAAATAGTATGATCAGACAGGATCTGGAGGACATGCATACTAATTGTGCTGAATTAGTAAAAGTATCAAAAGAGGCTGTTAAAAGAAGGAAGCTAGCTCAGCAAGCGAATTCAGAATTAATGGAGCAAAATAAAAAACTAAAGGATCAATTATCAGCAATTGAAATAGAGTTAGCTCGACTCCGAAAAAGGTCTCAAGCTCTGGATGGTTTGACTATCTTAGCAGAAGCAGCTCAAAAGTTGTGACAGGTTGGCTTGAGTTGGTGACTCATGAAGCGGATGTTTAATTTTGATTGAAGTAGTTTTGAAATAGATCTATTGTAATTAGGTGGCAGTCTTTTACGTATAAGTTTGTTTAAACTTTCCTATTTTGAGTTTTTGGATCCTATGTTTTTGTTTCAAGGATAATATCGAACCTTTTTAGCCCTACATTTATGGATCTACAGAAGTTCTCAAGAAGAGCTTATTTTTGTATAAAGATAATTATTTGACTTAGGATTAGGGGTTGGACTGATAGCAAGGGAGTTAGATTTTGGTTGGACATCTTTTCAGATCTAAACTCTGTTAAAAGCTGTAAGTGCATTATGAAAGTTTAATGAAGTATTGATATTATATGAGTCAGTCTGTAATTTCTTTCTAACACAGATATTGTTTATCCATGTGATGAATTTTATGATGGGTAATGTCATTATCCTAGTTTCTCATTGTATATGCCAACGTCTGTGATGCTTTATACAAAATGTTTTTCTGTCTGATCATTATATATATGATTAACTGTTTGTAATCATATTATATTTTATCTACTGGTTCATATCTTGATTACCTTCTTCATTGACTTTTCATTATACTTTTATGGGTCTGCAGTTTAGTTTTGAGTCTGTCTAAATACATTATCTTTTACCTTTTTGCCTTTTCACACCATAAAATTTGAATTATTAAACCTTAAAACCACATCCAACCTTTTCTGAGATGCCTGGGCTTTGTACACTGTAGTCAAGTACAAACTCCAGTACCAACAGGTTACATCCCAACTGACTTCGATTTTACAAAGGTTACATCCCAACTGACTAGCCAAGTGCAACTATCAAAACTTTACAACTGTCACCTAAGTAAAGTTTCCCTTCACTTTTTGTGAGGAAAGATAATCCTGCACTAAGGGGGGATTCCCTAAAGTAACTAAGGTTTATTTGATTGATTAAGTGATTAAAAAATTCCTTAGATTAATTGTGAAAGATTGAGAGTAGATTGAAATTAGTGAGTTAAAGTGTTTTATGTGGCATTTAAGATATAGGAACAAGAATTCATGCACAATATGATTAAGCATAACTCACTAAGATTATTATTACTAACAACGATTTACTTGCTCAAATCAAAAGATAACATGAAATTGGAACATAACATAAAATCAAAGAACATGTGACTATCCCATCAAATAGATTTCATCAATTAAGTAAAACATCCATATTGTTGCATGTAAAAGCAAAAATGAAGATTATGAAACCAGATTTAACCATGAAGTAGTCAAAAATAAACTAAATCTGATTTTTTCCTTGATTTGCTTATCGATGTATTTCAATGGACATGAGATTGATGTGTTTGACTTGATTCACTTATCCCATCAAATAGATTTCATCAATTAAGTAAAACATCCATATAATTGCATGTAAAAGCAGGGATGAAGATTATGAAACCAGATTCAACCATGAAGTAGTCAGCAATAAACTAAATCTTATTTTTTCCTTGATTTGCTTACAGATGTATTTGAATGGACATGAGATTGTAAGCAAAGTGGACTATGGAAAAATTGCTTAAAATCAATGACTGTTTAACAATGTTTAACAATACATGCATGAGACTGTAAGCAAATTAAGTCTCAAATTGCTAAGTATTAAGGTGAAATTCATGTAATAGAACCCAAAAAAACGTTTGTTATATTGGTGTGAAGTATTTACAATGAACTGAAACAACAAGAAATAAGTTTAAACCATATTTGAGAAGTTAAGCTTAATAACAATAGATTGCAAACATAAAATCTGAAAGTTAATTGTAACATAAACCACCTCAAGGCTCGTGCTCAACAGATGGTGTTGCCAATAGAACAAGAGTCTTATAACAGAAATTAAATGTACAAATATCAGATTGTTGGAAATTAACTGAGTGAAATTTTGCAAGTGTAAAACCAAGTAATTAACAGCAATGAAAATATAAAATGTTTGTATGATAAAAGTAAAAATTACTAAGCTAAACTTTAAGTAAATTTCTGAAAATTAAAGTTGCTTCAAAAAACTAACTAAATGACTATTGATCTAGCTCATATAACAAAAATAACTTGCTGAAATAAATATGCCATAAACCAGATTTTGTTTTTAAGTCACTTAGAAAACTTTAAAGAATTAAAACTAAGACTTAGAAATTTAATTTGAAATGAAATGAAATTTAAAGAAGTGGATATGTAACTTATGAATGTGTTGATTAGTGTCTTAATTACTTAGCAAATTTGGGTGGATGGAGTCTAAAGGAAGAAAGTAAGGTGTTTGGAGATCAAAAAAAGGAATTGAGTGAAGAGCTCAATAGCATACACATCACATTGTGCTACAAATTCAGGACTGTTAGTTTGAACAGTAACATTTTTGGCACCATTGTCGGGGACTTCAAGACGATTGAGACGGTTTACTCTTTGTCATATTCTTCATACCCTTGGCAAGAATGACATTTGGTAAGAAATCAAGGTGAGCTCTTCATATAATATTTTGAGATATATTGTTATTGAGGACAGACATCTCTGATGATCTCGATATATTGATCAGATTGAGTGAATTGTAGATGTGAGGTAACATTGACATGGTTTGACCTAACAAAGACAAGATGATGGCTTCAGTTGGATGAGCAGAGGTCTGCGATAGTGGGCAGGTTGATGGCATGAGAATTACAGCAGTTACAATATCAGATTGACATAACCAGTGATTGACTAATGATGTGATGGAATTCAATATGTAAATGCAAGCTGGGCCTTGCACATCCCTTCTTAGTTGGAACTAAGGAAAACCAAGCAGGGTCTTGGAATAGAAGTTGATGCTTCTCTGTCAATTGAGGCTAATGCAAACCCCAAGGTGGTGGCCTTCAATGTAACCAATATCAAATTTGATATAATAAAGTTTATAAGTTTATCTTCTGAAGTGTCTCTTGTGATGTGATTAATGTTGATGAAATTATTCATGATCTCTGTTTAAATATTTAAAGAAGTGAGATTGTTAAAAAGCGTTGGCCCACTGATTTCCCCCCCCCCCCCCGGTCTCAATGAGCCATTGTGTCTAACAATGGGTGCTTCTTCATTGGACAGGGGTCCTTGCATGCTAGAAGACACAAAGCAAGAAGCCAAATGTATTAACGTGATTTTCCTAAGTTTAGACTTAGGACAGTTCATTAAGTGATCTAATTATTTATTGACTTAATGGAGTCGCTTTTATAAAGTGAAAGTGAAAATAATTTAAGTGATGGCTAATCTAATCTCGGCCATTGATCTCACTGTAGGATCTCATCCATTGATCCATAGTGACGGTTAGGGTTTTCACTTGGCCATTGAGTAAAAAGAATATTTGGTGGAGAGGACACACACACAGACTAACAAAGAAGTTAGCGGAATAAGTCTGCAGAGAAGACAGAGGAGCATTCACCCAGAGGATTCACCGACTGATCAGGCAGAGCACAAATCCGTACGAGATCGCCGAGAGAGAGGTCGTACACATCAGGCAAAGGTCCTACAGCAACCGTACAGATTATGTATAGCCGACACAAGACCAAACGGAATCGATACTGTTGACGCAGAGGACTGTGCAGCTGACGAAGGAGGTCGTACAGCTGCGTAGGGGGGCCATACTGATTTGATGTGTTTGCTCAGTGATTCGCAGATGTTCTATTTTGCCAGGTTGGGTGAATTGATCTGCTGGATTGTAATTGTTCTATATCTTCATAATAAAATTTCTTATCTGACTACTGCACCGGTTTTTCCATCTTGGGTTTTTTCGGGGGTTTCCATACCCAAAAATATTGTGTCTATATTGATGTGATTATTGCTATATGTTTCTCAGTATTTATTTTCCACTTCATTACTAGTAAAGAAACTCATGTGTGGTTATCAATAAAATTAAAAATATAATTTGTAGCTCAAGTTTGAGTTTTAAGGAAATTTACATTTAGGACAGACTCACAGACTCTGCCTGAGGATTCTGGAGTGATTATGGTGCATGGGATGGCTCAGAGCAAACTGTTGACAATTCCTTCACTCTGAATCTTGACAACTCATTAAAAATGCTGGAAGCAATCCTCTTGACCCTGTTTCGGTTCCAGTGACTTTAGGGGGATTAAAACAGGTCCAACTTGTGCATTTATGCCCTCAATCTACTCAATTCCTCTTCCGATCTATGCTGGGCGACCACCACATAAAGAAGGTCTGCATATAATGATGATAATTTTTCATGCTTGTCACCGCCCTCTTTCAATATACTATCCTAAGCTGCACACCTTTAAATCTGCTTGCCTGGCAGATAAATCCCTTTATGCAATGGCGCTTCCTGTATGTCTTTTCACTGTGTTACATCTCAGCTTAGTACTCAGATCTGAAAGAGGGGATCAATCCATATCGTCAAACATGCCAAATCTTTCTCAATAAACTAGAATATCTCCATGTTCCACCAATATTGCCAATATAAGCCAAGCACTCCATGCTATGAAGGAACCATATCAAAGACAATATGCTAGGATGCTTTATGAAAGATGACCAAAATGACACGAGTGAGTGATGCATCATCAATAAACACCCATGTGAAAGCAGGCATCATTCCCAAATGCACATCCCAAAGCTATTGACAAGCACATCATGAAAATCCATCAAATATGAAGCAACAATCTATCAGCAAGACCCTAGGCCATCCAAAACATACCGCCCCCTGCTGAAGCATGTGAAAAAATTACATGTGGACGCCCATGCAAAATGGGGGGTAACGTGGTGCACATGAATCTACATTAGCATATGGATGGATTCTGGAGTGAGTATGCTGCATGTGATGGCTTCAAAGCAAACTGTTTATCATTCCTTCACTTGACAACACATGAAAAATGCTGGAAGCAATCTTCTTGACCCTATTTTGGTTCCGGTGACTTTAGAGGGGTTAAAACAGGTCCAACTTGTGCATTTCTGCCCTCAATCTACTCAATTCCTCTTCCAATCTATGCTAGGCGACCACGACATAAAGAAGGTATGCATATAACAATAATAATCCTTCATGCTTGACACAACCCTCTTTCAATACACTATCCTAAGATGCACTCCTTTAAATCTGTTTCCCTGGCAGAGAAATCCTTTTATGCAACGGCACTTCCAGTATCTGCATCTTTTCACTGTGAATTACATCTCAGATTAGTAATCAGATCTAAAAGAGGGGATCCGTCCATATCATCAAACATGCCAAATCTTCCTCGATAAACTATAATATCTCCACATACCACTAGCAATGCCAATATAAGCCAAGCACACCATGATATGAAGGAACCATATCAAAGCGAATATGCTAGGATGCTTTATGAAAGATGACCAAATTGACACGAGTGAGTGATGCATCATCAGTAAACACCCATGTGAAAGCATTTTACCTCAAGGCATCATTCCCAAAAGCACATCCCAAAGCTATTAGCAAGCACATCGTGATCCCTCAAAAACAATCTACCATCAAGACCTAGGCCATCCAAAACATGTCACCCCCTGCTGAAGCATGTGAAAAATTCACATGTGGACACACATGCAAAATGGGGGGTAACATGATGCACATGGATCTACATTAGCATATAGATGGATTAACGCCCTCATTTATGGACCTGTTCATTGACAGTTCAGTTTGGCATTTTTAGCATCAAGACCTAGGCCATCCAAAAACATGTCACCCCCTGCTGAAGCATGTGAAAAATTCACATGTGGACACACATGCAAAATGGGGGGTAACATGGTGCACATGGATCTACATTAGCATATAGATGGATTAACGCCCTCATTTATGGACCTGTTCATTGACAGTTCAGTTTGGCATTTTTAGCACCTTGGAGGATGAGTTGTATGAGCTCTTGGAAAGGTTGCCCATTCCATTCCATTCTTTTGGGCATTATTTCAGTCTCCCGATGAGGTTGACCCCTTGATGAGTGGGAAAGCTTCAACTTTTGAGCCTTTTTTCACATATGTCGATGCATTATTGGAGGGGTGTCTCACATGGATATCATGCATGTTGCCTCTTGGAGATTCTACATGCTATTGTTCCTTAGACTTGGGAGACATCTTGCTTGTAGAAGAGACATGTGGCATGGTCCCCTGTAATTTTTCATATTTTGACTTGTCATTAGTAGGTGGTTATGAGATATTAAAATTTTAAGGTTTTCCTTGGAGAAAAACATGGATTTAAATAATTTACAGTTATCCATTGGAGAGATTAGTAGATCTAGAAACCACTAATAACATTTTATTGTAAATTTGTAAGTAAATCTAGAGCCAAACTCTATTTAAACTTTAAAGCATAGTTGAAAAAATCAGCAATTTTTCACCAACAATGCAAAAAAATATAAATGTGAAACCCTCCATGAAAAATCACAGAGAAAAAATCGCAAGGTTTAGGAAATAATTGGACTGCACGATTTTTTCAAAATATCAGGAAAAAACCACGATTTTTCATGGCACAATGGAAAAAAATCACCTGAGGCAGGTTTAGGCGTCTTAAAGGCCATTTTTTTTGTTTTTTGGGGGTCATTTCTCTTTGCAGCTATTGGGGAATGAAAGGGAGGGGATTTACCATCATCAACAACCAGGTTTAAGAGGGCCAAATCATTCTTCTCATCACGTCAAAAAGAATCAATAGAGCACAAATCAATTGATATCTGCCTGCAGTAGTATATTCTCACTCCCAGGTATTTCTTCAAATTCCACCCTCTTAACTATTGTTTTCTAGATTTATGCAGAGTTTTCGAATTCCATGTTGCTTGCCTCTAATTATCATTTTTCATGGGTCACACAACAATCTAGAGGTATGTTTTTTACCAGCAAGCTATTTTTTTCCAGCACTTTTTGATGTTCTATTTTTCGGGTCTTTTGGCCCTGGGTTTCAAGTTGGAAGTTGAGTATTGCCTCGCCAACATGCTGGATTTGGACCCAATTTGGCAGTGTATGGTGAACCTGAAGATGGGACAAACCGACAAAAATTGTCTTGTAAACTGTGTGGCCAGCATATGACAGGAAGGTTTAGTTAGTTGAAGTGCCACTTGGCTAAAATCCCAGGGCATGATGTTGGGATTTGTAATAAATCAACCACAGAAATTATGTGGACTTTCCATGATTCTATTTATGAAAAGGATAAAAAGAAGGAACAGGCAGCCGCTTCCAAAGCTGAACTTGTCAAAGATGGGGATCATCAAGAACCACATGCAGATCTGGGGGTCAAGGCAGTGAGAAGGACTCCATGTATTCACTTTCCATGATGACCTCACCTTTCATTGTTGCAACCGGAAATGGGGCAAACCTTCCATCCAATCAATGGTTAAAAGAAAGGAGAAGGAAGAAGCAGACAATGTTGTGGGGAGGTGTCTTTTCTGGACCAACATACCTTTGAGGATCACAAAGCCAATCCACCCTAGGTATAAGTGGGACCTACGAGGAGTTGCATGGGCCAATTTTGCAAGTGGAAAAGAATGACATCAATATTAGATTGGAGGACCTAAAGAAGTTATTGGAATCCACAAGATTGAAACCATTGGTAAGTCCAATGGTTGGACAAATGGGAAGGGTGGGAATTCCTAAAGAAGTCATTGGAAACCATTGGTAAAGTCCAATGGTTGGACAAATGGGAAGGGTGGCGCCCTTCTGAATTTCTTGATATATTGTTCTAGGGGTACAATGTTCAATAAATCTATTGATGGATCTGTGCATGTTAAAGATGTAACATCGTTGTGTGAATCAATGGATAGGTTCATCAGAGAGATCGGTTTGCAAAATGTTGTGCAAATCATAGCAGATAATGCAACTAATTATGTGGTTGTCGACAAGTTGCTAATGGAGAGGCACCCCACAATGTTTTGAACTCCATGTGCTACCCATGGCATCGATTCAATGCTCGAGGATGTGGGAAAAATACCTTTCGTCAAGGAGGTCATTGATTGGGCTAGGAGCATCATAAAATTCATATATAACCATGCATTTGTTATCAACATCATGAAGAAATTCACAAGAAACACACAGTTTTTGCATCCTACAATCACACGTTTTACCAACAACTTCATTTATCTTCAGTCTATGACTCTATGCTCCAATGTCAATTTGAGTTGAAGCAAATGTTTGTTTGTAATAAGTGCTACTATTGTGCATTTAGCACAAGACATGATGGGAGAGCCATCACTAAACTACTACACATCAATTCCTTCTAGCAAAGAGTGTCAAAAGTGTACATGATTAACGAACCTTTGGTAAAGGTTCTCTACTTGGTTGATGGGGATAAGCTTACAATGGGCTAATTGTATGAGGCCATGGATAGGGCCAAAGCTCTTTGATCTTATTATGTGGGCAAGCATACCTCCTGATATGATAAATACATGATGACTAAGATTTGATTGATAATCGATGGACCAAGATGCTCCATCAGCCCAATCATGGAGCAAAACTTTTCCTCAACCTTGACTGTACTTATTTACGCAACTTTGACATGGAAAAGCTCCTAACATGTCTTGCGTGGATGGGGCCTAATGCCAATGCTCACAAAACAATTCATTGAGAAATGGAGATGTATCGATAGGCTAGTAGACTATTTGGCTTTGTTGATGTTGTCAATGAAAAAGAGTATTTTTTATGCCACTTAAGACACTAGAATTTAAAATTTTAATTATGTGTTTTATTTGCAAGTTGAATTATGTTTTAATGATATGCAAATGAAGTCTTTTTTTCCTTATTGGTTGTAGATGTTTGGTTGGTGAAATTACAGTGCAAAAGCATTAGATTTACAAAAAATTGCCATTTGGGTCCTCATGCAAACGTAAAGTGCTTCAAGATGTGAGTGTAATTGGAGTGTGTTTGAAAAAATATACAAAAGAGCACAACAAGTTAGTACGTCAACTAAGCAATTACAATTATTATAATTTATGACCCTCTAATATATTTATGGCCCTCAAGACTCATTAAATTTATCTATGATCGTCTTACAAGTTGGATTTCCCATGTCTTAATGATTTGGTATATGTCCATTGCAATCTCCAAATGTGGGTGAGGCATCTTGAGAAGATACTCGACGTGGATGCCCTTTTCCTTAGACAATAATAACATATTTCAGAGTGGAGGGTAGTGCAAGGCATTTGTTGTGGAGGAGATACCCACATGGTTAGGGGATTAACAATGTAGTAGGCACAAGGGGCAAGGAAGAAGCAACAAGAGTGGAGACAAAGGACTTTGACATCATGGAGGGTGATATGGTAGCATCAACACCACCTTCTACACATTTCAAGGTTACAAGAACCGAAACAGTGGTCGAACCGGCCGACCATGAAAATCAGATCCAGACTGAACCCAGAAAACACTAGATCATAAAACCAGTCAACCTAAAATTGAGAAAATATTCAAATTTTGAAAAATTATATGTGTGTGTGTGTGTGTGTGTGTGTGTGTGTGTGTGCAACCATGTGAATCCAAACCATTATACACAAATTTGCAAAAAGGGCTCTTGCTACGTGCCATATTGAGCATATTTCACTAAACCTTCCCCACTCAACCAACCCTTTTTTTTAAATTAAAAATGCCCTCTTAAGTGTAGTTGTACAATTCTGTATAGAATCAGTCAAAACCGGACCAAACCAATGAACCGGTCGAAACCGAACCAAAACCGACAAAACCAATCAAAACCAGTTGGTTTCATACGTAACCAATCATTTCCGATTTGAGACACAAGATTGACTCGGTGAGCCCTCGAAACCAGTCGGACTGGTCGATTTTGTCGATTTCGGTCCGGTTTTTGTAACTATGACACATATTGATACAGCGACACTCACCAGTCAACATCAAATAGATAATGCAAGCCATGAACTTTTCTCGTAAAAGGGAGAGGAAATTTATATTGGATAGCTAGCTGCCAGATTTGTCATTGTAGATGGCTCATGATGATGAGCTACATTTATATATTTGATGGCATTTTGTAATGATTGTCCACTTTTAAGTCCTTTATTGGAACATCTATCGGGGTTCAACATTCAATCTAGACTTTGATGTATCATTTTTTATTTGGCATCCACTACATCATACATATCAGTTTTTTCCACATTTATGTGCCAATGTGTTTATTTGATGTTGTTGTTGGTTTATATGTATAAAAATTTTGAAAAATAAAATAAATTTAATTTGTATTTTTTAATGCTTGCCACGATTTTCCAATTTTTTCACGGATGTTACCAAGAAGTTGTATTCTAAACCTTCAACAATTTTTTGTTGATACTGATTTTTTCAACACTGATTTAAAGAGCAGCTCTCTCCATTTTCATGGTTGGATTGATTGAGAAAGCCACTCTAAGCCTAGTTGAACATTATGTAAGAGGAAGTGAAGGTACAAGCAAGTATATGTGAGGTTTCCATCATCCCTCTCTTTTCCAAGGATTATTATGGTATTACTCTAGAATCACTAATGTTTTTATTGCTGGAAGTTATCTCTTTGGAGGGCAAGTCTTTGCATATGAGAAGTGAAAGTCTTTGCATGTGAGAAGTGATTAAGTGTGAGATTCTCAAACCTCCTTAGCACTTGATGTGATCTTGGATATATCATATTAGGGAAGTTTTATGCTCTAATAAAAGATTTGATGTTTGCACATATTAATAGCTCATCTAACCCTACAAGATTAGCATTGAAGATGTGACTTGTTGTTTGGGCTATCCATTCCTTTAAAGGTTGGCTTTCTTGGTCTTTTACACTGTATTCTCATGTTATGGGTCTTCCTTCAATATTTTAGTTGCACATTATTTATTGGCTTTAGCACATTGGTTGTGATGATGCATCTATTGCTAGAGGCCTAGATCACTATCATATAACTTAAAAATCCAATTGTACTAGTCATTCACATCACTGTATGGCTTAACTACGCCTTTCTCCATATCATTTTAAGCCCTCTTTGTTCGTACTCCTTGACTCCATTCCCCTTGAATTAGCAATGGTCATAGCAACCCACCATCCACATAAACCTAATGTTCATCATACACCTTCTAAAGGTACCCCCTAGTGCTAGAGAAGAGCCAACCTAAAGTTCCTCTAAAGTTGTCACTTATACTATGAAGTACTTGCTCTTTTGAAGAATATGGTGCAGGGATTGCAAGCCTTCACAGTTGAGAAGATTGGAGTTTGCAAGGAATGTACACTCAACAAACATTCAAAGGTTATTGTTCCATCCAATGAGCAAAAATCGAGAGAGATCCTCAAGTTAATCCATTTGGATGTATGTGAGCCAATGTCTTCTTCATTATTGACATGTAGTCTATATTAAGTTTTCTTCATTAATGATTCCTTTTGCAAAACCCCAATTTATTTTATGAGGACTAAGGATAAAGTGTTATTTAAGTTTAAAAAGATCAAATCCTTGGTTGAAAATCAAACAAGGAAGAAGATCAAAGTGCTTAGATCTAATAATGGAAAACGATACACCTCCTAGACCTTTGATGCCATTTGTAGGCAAACAAGAATCAAGAGATAGTTGATAGTGCCTTACAAGTTACAACCCAACTTGGTAGTTGATAGTGCCAGAGAGAGGCTTGCTTAGCTTGTACATATGATCAGATTCATCAGAATAGCATGGGCAACCACTTTAAAACCATCAGCTATGTCCTTTATAACCCATTGATCTAACCAAAATTCCACCTTTTTGTTGGTGTGAGTGATGTGGTAACAGAAATAAGATTAGGTCCAACTCTTGAAACATGGAGGACTTCTCTAAACTTAGCAATGTCAATGATGACATCCCCATATTTTGAAACTCGAAGGGTTGAGTTATCACCAATGATCACTTTCTTTCCATTGCATTGTTGTTGTTAGTAATCAAAGAGGAAGTGTCATATGTTGAGTAGTTCCAAAGTCAACAATCAATTCTTGTGAAGAGAAGGACCAAAATGCAGAGTTCACGACCAGAAGTGCATTGTAGCTTGTAAGATGAGTCCATTAGGTTCAACTCGTCTTTATAGACCCAACAAAAGAAAAGTACCAATCTTTCTCAAAACACTGTGGCCAAAGAGGAGAGCATGTTGGCTGTAAAAGAGGGCTTTAAATCCTAGGAAGGTACCAACAACTTCTGGAAACAAAGCTGCAGTAAAAGAGGAGAGTATGCTGGCTATAAAAGAGAGTTTTATAGCCCTGGGAAGGTACCAGCGAATCTGGAAAACAAAACTACAGCAAAAGAAGAGACTGTATTGGCTGTAAAAGAGGGTTTTAAGCCCTACAAAACTCTAGAAAGGAATGATACAAAAAAAACTAGTTCTGCAACCCTTAAGACAATACCACTAGCCAAAAATATTTGGACCAGCTGCAAAAGATGGGTGAAAAAGATGATCCGGAAAACCTAGTTCCACAGTGACAAAAAAAGCCATGATACCACCAGCCAAAATCCTCGGGTTAGCCACTAAATTGAGCAAGTGAGGCTCAAAACCACTCTCATACCATGTTGAGATTCACATGTGTTAGCAAGAGAATTGAACATAACCAAAACCCACCCAAATTCTAAAATGAATAAATAGATAATTGTCAGTAGGACAGCCAAAAGAGAGGCGTCCCTAGAGAAATAAATCCTAGCACAAGTGCACTAGAGAGAGAAATAATCCAAGCATATGATCGATCAAACCAAGAATGAGTGCAATGCTTTATGGTGTCCTTAGGTTAAATCACTTGTATAACAATGGATAAATAATCATGTGTGAAAGTCAAATAAGAGTTGTGTATTTATCACAACTAAAGAGGTAGGGCACTTTCCACAAGGATGGGTTATGGACCTATATTAAGTTGATTGGGTTGGTCTTAACCAAATCTAGCAATATAATACAAGAGTACAAATCAGGTCAGTCAAGACCAAATATGAAGATTAGACCCTAATTGAAAATTCTAGCACGTTGATGCTCAGAGAATGGAAGCGATGGATGAATGTTGATGGAGTGTGTCAACAAATACTTGGATGGTTGAAAGTTAATGTTTGATGAGCTATTGTTGACAGCAGTATGGTTAATGAGAAGTTAGACAACTAAGGATAATGTCAGATAGTAGTGTTAGTCGACTAACACAACTAACAGTTACCATGGAGTTTGACAGATCATAGCAATTTGTATGAGGACGTGTCACTAAACCTCAAAAGGATGACCAAGTGGATGAGTAAACACTTGATTTGAAGCATCATATGAATACCATGTGTATGCCACATCAACAATAATGTCAAACAGTGTGTTTGTCATTTGGACAATTGGCATTGATTACCTAAGAAAGGTGCATCATTGGTTAACTGGAAACACAAAAACGTTTAATTATTAAGACCAATTCTTAGAGATGGCCAGCGACATAGCCAATCTTGGCCTTGTACCAGCAGTCAACCAATTTCTTCTAGGGCACAGAGGCAGGTATATCACTCAAGGCAAAGACACATTACCCCGTCTACCTCCTCTTTCAACTCTTCCTCTGGACAAGGTTCTACTCTATGCTTCTTCTAGTCGGCCTCCGATGTTAGGAGAGATGGTTCCGACGCAACATGACAAGCATACACCATTTGTTTCATAGGCCCTAGATCTACTATCTCTGTGCATCTCTCTCCTAGATGGCCAGCGACATAGCCAATCTTGGCCTTGTACCAGCAGTCAACCAATTTCTTCTAGGGCACAGAGGTAGGTATATAACTCAAGGCAAAGACACATTACCTCGTCTACCTCCTCTTTCAACTCTTCCTCTGGACAAGGTTCTACTCTATGCTTCTTCTAGTCGGCCTCTGATGTTAGAAGAGATGGTTCTGACGCAACATGACAAGCATACACCATTTGTTTCATAGGCCCTAGATCTACTATCTCTATGCATCTCTCTCCTAGATTGGCTCTCCATCTTTGGAGTTTGATATCTAGGTTTTAGTCTTAGTTTTCTTTCTGCATTTCATTTCATAGGAGCCGCCTTAGTGCTCCCACTTTGTATTGACATATTGGTACCTAACAATCCCATTGACCTAATTTTGTGGTCATTTGTTGGACATTAATAAAATTATCTTATAGAAGACGCCTTAGTGCTCCTACTTTGTATTGACAACTTGGTACCTAACAGTCCTATTGACCTACTTTTGTGGTCATTTGTTGGACATTAATAAAATTATCTTATCTTTCTATCTAAAAAAAGATGGGTTGCAGGAGAAAGACAAGATCGCAAAAAAATAAGTAGTTGTAGATGAGTCTAACTCTATAATCATATAGACGCAACAAACCAGACATGGTAAGCATTACTTAGACAAGTCATGCATAGTAAAGGATTACTGTAGCAGAGAGAGATATGAGGAAGATTGAATGTTTGTAGTCATGAGGACGGAGAGAGAGAGAGAGAGAGAGAGCAATTGTTAGAAGTGAGCGGACAAAAGTTGGAACTTAGGAAGCCAAGCCCAGTAACTTTTGTGTTCAACCATTGATCAATTGTTGGTAGAATCTTTGGGAGATGGAGTACCAAAGGTAGAAGCCAATCAACAACAGAGCTAGTTGATATCTTGTGTAAATGGTGAGCCAATGGAGTCTAGGAAGAAAACAATAGAAGAAGGCTGGAAATTTGGAAATTTGACTAAGAAAGTCAATTGAGATGGAGGACAATGGGGGTTTGTTGTGGAAAAGACGAGAGCTTTAAGTAAAGGTACACTTTGACTCAATGGTGGAATTGTTAAACATTGTAAACGTTGCCATGTGTTGCAAAGTACCATGGTTAGAATGATCGATTTACATAAGATAAGCAATCGATAGCTAAGCAAATTCTAAGAAGACTAGGTGTTTTTTAGTCAAGTTTTAGAAATACATCCATGCTTTTGAATGCTTGATGTTTTGATCCCTACTATGGGATCATCTTCAGGAGACTCATACGGTCATGCAAGATTGCATGACTGTAAATGCATCCTTGTTGATGTGGAGTCCCAGCGGTCATGCAAGATTGCATGTGTAAACACTTCTTTCTCGACATATTTTCAACATAAGAAGAAATTGAAGTTTGTTCCCCATGAAGGCTCACCTTAAAAATACAGTTGTATTGTGTATGAATGTTGTGTATGATTGTTCGTTTATTATTTGGTTAGATGCTTGATAAGAATTGACATCTTTGATGGACAACATGGATGGGTACCCATAATAGTTTATATCTTTGCCTTATATGCCTCTGAGGACCACATGTGAATGCTAGATATTGAAAAGAGATATCTTTGAGTCCATTTAGTAGAATAAGAGTTTCAAAGTGCAAAAAGGTCAAGCAACACATGGGCCTTATGTTGTGATCACGGTCAAATGGAGTGAATGATTATAGAGTTGTAATTGCTTATGTTACACCAAGATTCTATTGTGTGGGGATGGGTACCTAGGACATATGTACCCATGATATTTTATATCTTTGCCTTAAATGCCTTTGAGTACCACTTGTGAATGCTTGCTTTTGACAATGGATATCTTCAAGTCCATTTAGTAGGATAAGACTTTTAAAGTGCAAAAAGGTCAAGCAACACATGGGCCTTGTGTTGTGATCATGATCAAATGGAGTGAAAGATTGTAGAGTTGCAATTGCTTATGTTACACCATGTTTCCATTGTGTGGGGATGGGTACCTAGGACATATTTATAGAGACACATACCGAATTGGAGGCGATTGCAAGGTATGCCAGGGGTAGGACATAAGGGACCTTGTCCCAAATATATAAATATTAAAAATATATCATTGTTTAAAATTTCGAACATTTTAAAGTAATCATTAGTAGTACATGCATGAATGATGATAAATACAAATCACAAACACACTGCGAATCCATTATTGTTATAAATTTTCAGTTATCACCACTGCCCCACAACAGAAAAAAGGTGACCCAGCACCAGTAAATGATAATTGTGATTTATTTAGTTTGTTTAGGGTTTATAGAATGTAGGAGTGTTGGGGGGGCAAAGTAGAATGAAGCAGGAAACTAGTAATTAGGTTTTAGGGATTTTCTTTTAAAAACTTATCCTTCGAAAAGGGCACCACAGGTGCATACTTTTGTGCATCCCTCAAGGGCATAGGGTACCTCTGTGCAAAGTCAAACACAAGGGACACCAATTTTGGGTACTTTCATATACCCACTGGCATACCTTGTAGTACCCGATGTATTTAGTATCTCGGAGTCCCTGTCTAGGACATGTACCCAACCCTTGGAGAAAAATGCATACCCATGCTGCACAGGCAATTGCCACTAGTATTAACAGCTGCAGTTGCTGCTAGGCACTGACAGCTATACAGTGCAGTAATTGAAGGTTTGCTTGCCAGCCATGTGTAGGACTTGTCACCAAGGTCGATATGGATGTAGTTCACCTTACGCCACTTTTCCTTAATTCAAGAAGCGTCAATCTCTATACTTCTATTAGGTCACACTAATACCTTGATGAGTACTGGGATAAAATTCGCTCAGACAATAATTATGCGCACATGTTCTATGATTCACTAAAGGAAAAAGGAACAAGATTTGCGGGCAGAGGTATGTGATGTCTATCTGCAAAGATGGGCCAAGTAAGTCTAATTGGCACAATTTATTACACAAGGCTGCAGCTCCTACTTCTGCTTCCACACACAGCATCAGTTTTTGTTTTCTTTTGCTTTTTTCCAATTTTATGGCTGTTTTTCCAAATGCTGCCATGGGCTGAGAAACAACCAAGAGATATAGTGTTTCCGGGTAAGTTTTGTTTTTTAACCGTTGCTTGGAGAAAGAATAGCAGTTTCTGATAACATAGATTTAGACAACCCTCTACAATGGGTTTTGGGAAATAACAAATCTTGGAATCAAGGATCGAGACTATTTGAAGAATTTTCCCAAGGCTTAGGTCCAATATGTAAGACAGGTATAGCAGGGAGAGATCCAAGCCCGGTGGGCTAGCTCAAATGGTCGAGTTTTTGTAAGATGTGAGCAATGGTTGAGCGTTGTAAGATGTGAGCGTAAGGTCTCTGGGTCAAATCCTCGAGCGACTATACATTGCTATATAAAGGCCTCACTTGATGTCCCCATCAGGTTAGCTCTGTAATCAGAGCGAATGGGTGAGGTCCCTTCGGGTGGGCCCTATGACTTGTTCCCATGGACATAAACGCTCCACCTAGGGTAGGTGAACCACAATATTAAAAAAAAAATAGCAAGGAGGGATCCAACTATAACATTTTGTATATAACAAAATCTTATCTTTTGTTTAAAAAAACAAAATATAATTTTTAGGTAATAAGATTTTTGGTGTTTGTGGCATGAAGGCATCCCCTATCATTTCTAATAAGTACTTTACGTGCTTTGTCGCATCAAGAGTAACCAGATACATCTACAGCCTAGGTAAATGCGTCACATATGTAGTACTAATAAATTAAATGGAAAAAAAGATTCATAAAAATTAATATAAAAAATATATATCGAACATGATAATAATAAATAAATCAGCATAGATTCATCTTAGCTAAGTTATTTTATGCAGCAATAAATTTGTGCTTAAATTTCTTTTGAATCCCTTTTTTTTTTGACTAGGGGAATCGGCAACTGGGGACAGGCTGGTACTCGTGTGACACGGGGTCCAGGGATCCAATCCCGCTACCACTATAAACCTAGGTGTAACCACAGCGCCTGAACCATGGCACACAGGTAAATTTGGGGGGATTTGAACACGGGACCTTCCATTTACAAACAATTCCATTTACCACTTGCTCTGCCCCTCCGCGGGCCTTTTGAATCCCTCTTAACACTTAATAGATCTGGAATTAAGATGGACCTATTCTTGTAATTATTTCAATCTAATTATAAGTTAACCTGGATCCATCCTAGCCCTCAATCTAAAATGGGACAAGTGTAAAAAAAAAGTGTCATCCTCAATGTTTTTGCACCCATAAAGAGTATTTAACCACACAAAAAGGATGCAAAAAATTGAGAATGGTATCTGAAGTGTTTTGACAGTATTGGTGCATGATTAGATAAGATAAAAGTTAATTTTATTAATATCCAACAAATGATTACAAATAGGTAATGGGACTGCTAAGTATATAGGCAAGAATACAAAGTGAAAAAACACTAAAACAGTTCTTTGGAGAAACATGATATAAGTAAATCTACCATATGCAGATTTGCTGATAGATCCAGGGTTGCTGATAAATCCAAGGTTAAGATAGATTTAAACTAGTGACAATCACATACAACTGAATCAAAATAAAATTAAAAACTATCGATCTATATAAATAAAAATAATTAAAAAATATGAATTTAAACATACCTAAAATTATGATCATCTCATTGCAACAAACGTGATTAAATATTCCAACCAGAAACCATGTGTGTAGTAGTGATAAATGTCCAGTATTTCTGGCAGGTAAGAATTGGCAACAATTCTGGGTTAAGTATTCATATCCACACTCAACAATTATGGGTTAAGTATCCATATCCACAGGCAAAAGGTATAAATTTAATTCCCTACCATCCACATTTTCCAATGCCATCGGTTTCCTTGTTCACCTCACCTCGATTAAAATTTGAGTTCTATTTCACCAATTAGCTGCCGCATCTACAGAGAGCCCGATGCCCATGAAAGGGTATGCTGAAAGTTTAAACCATTTCGACAGGCTTTTTACATGGTCTTGTAGTTGTTCTGGTTATAAAAGAATCATTGCCTTTCTTGGTAATTGTATAAAATTGTTGATAAAAAAATTTGATTCCCAATCCCAAAAGATTCACATACTCAGTCTAATGTCAAAACATAACAACATAACATGAATTCTAGATATTTTACACCAATTTCAACATCGATGCAGTAAATGACCGTTTGAAAATCGTGAAGAACTGTTCATGAACTGAATTTGACCATAAACCGTTCTTCATTATCATTTTTTGTGTTCTTTCGTATATTCAAAAATATATGGAAAAATGCAGAGAATCAATTGTAAAAGGATATCGCAAGGTTAGGACCACAGAAGATCCAATGGATGCCAAGGCCTGCCCGAGTCCCGGAACAGTGAACCTTCGCAGATCAGAAGAAGAACAATATCCACAGTTTGTCAGTGCTAAATCCAACCCTGGAGTGTTGGTGACGATCATTGTCCCGCCGTTTCCCATGGTCGATGCTCCTCGCATGGGGATCGAATCCTGTGAGCTCCAACTTTTTGAGGTATAAGAGATCTGAGGTTAATTTAGGAGAGGGTCTCGAATGCAGCGTGGAGCTCAAGCGACAGATTAAGCTTCGGCCACGGCTGCCAGGCAGAACTCGTCTTCGATTGAGAGTCTTCGATTGAGAGCATGAGACTTTCTTCGTTTATAAGTAATGTCTTTTTTGTTTCAAGAAGTTTATAAAAAATGTCTTTAAACTAAAACTATAAAAAAAACGCTAAAAAAACCGTTTTAATAAATGAGAGTCTTCGATTGAGAGCATGAGACTTTCTTCGTTTATAAGTAATGTCTTTTTTTTTTCAAGAAGTTTATAAAAAATGTCTTTAAACTAAAACTAAAAAAAAAACGCTAAAAAAACCGTTTTAATAAATAAATATATTTAAAAAGTGTGGCCCTTCATCTCGATAAAGTTAGCACTGCTTTAAAGGTTTTTATTTGTAGATGGTTGTCGATTGTTTATGAAGCTGTAAATAAAGGTTATGATTTATTTTCCGTAAAAAAAAGTTTGTTTCACTAAAGGTTAGCTTAATTACTTGGTGTAACTATGGTTAAAATGTTGTTTGCAATTTGATGCATTGTGTAGTCTTTGAGAGGGTTAAGCTTACAAAGTCTAATATTTTTAAATAGTTTTCCAAATATTTTTTAGAAGGAAGACAAAAATTGATACAAACCTTATGCTATTTGTTAGATTCTTAATTTTTTGTTGAATGAGTCCTTAATTTTTTGTTTGAATATTGAGATTAAAAAAAGTAGATAGCAATTTTCAATTCTTTATATATATTCATCTTCCTTAATCATAGAAACTTATGTGTATATTTTTACAATGTCATAATATGTATTTACGCATGTTTAAGCAAAGGTTTTCTTTACCATGTGTGTGCTAGAAAGTTGCAATCAAAGTTGAAATCAACCTATCGATTATTAAAGTAGTGTCTTTCATTGCAAACTTTGTTTTCATCATAGTCATAGAGTAGCTCTCTACCCAAGGCAAAGTCCATTTGAACTCCACAATGAAAGATTCAAAACCCCTCTTAATGGAAAGACTTTAAGCCAAGCAACCATTAGGTACAGCCAAATAAGCCTTCGTAGGAATTAGCCCAATGAGATCATTCATCCAATGAAATCATAGTCGCAAAGAGGTCACAAGATTAATTCATAAGGAGTATAGTTGGGTTAAAAGTTACTCTTGTGGCTGGCAATTGTCATTGCCATCCATCTGGAAACTCTAGGTAAGAGTGCGGAGTCTTGTAAAGTGTTTCTTCAAAGAAACAAAAAAGACTCCACAAGGTTTTGCACCTTGTTCCTTTTTGAGACTATAATTGCAATAACACCTGGCAGTACTAGAAAGTTATTGTCATTTCCATATCATAGGAGAAAACTCCATACACATTGTTACCCATAAATGGAAGTCCCTTATGAATGGGGAAGCGAAGTCATGGATAAATTCCTCAAATTAAGAAATATTCACTTTTGGTGTCTTAGGTGTATGTAGATTAACAGTCAAATGTTATAAATACTCTCACAATAAACAATCTAATGGCTAGTTGGACTAGACCTAAGAGGAATACAAAGGAAAAGTACAATGATTGAGATGTAACACTCCTCTTCAAATTTTGCAGTTGTAAACATTCAAAATACCAAATATGAAGAACCAACTTGAGCAATCATATTATTAGTAAGTGTCTAAGCAATTACATTGGAACATGGATAACTAAAGTGTTGAGAATGAAGCCCATGGGGGTAAGAGAAATTGGTAATGAGTAGTTGAGACGAGAAGTTGTAAATGGAAGGTCATGAGTTCAAATCCTTCATGGGCACTTACTTACAATAAAATAAGTGTTGGGAATGAATATCAAGCCCCATATTTGAGTATGTATGCCATTTGTGCATGTAAATTTTGTTTATGCCACATAATTGTTTGAGTTTATTTACAACAAAAAAATGGCATGTGGTTCTTGTGGGGTCTAAGTGCTCACCTTCTTTTTTGATATGTGTGAAAACTTTTGATTGATTGGGAGTTGTGAAGTATGAGAGTAAGTAGTTAATCCACCTAATGGTCAAACTTCTCAAACTCCAAATCAAAGGTTTGAACTGGAATTGGTCGAATTGAGGCAATATAAGCCTTTGAATGTGGCCCCTTCACCTAGCTTTTCAGTAACTTCAACTTTTCATAAATACAATACAATCGCCTATTTTAACAAGGGAAGAGATATTTGAGCCTTGCACTTTTCTCAAGCAAAAGCAAAGAATTTTCCAATTGGTCATGGGGAAATTCCCAAAAATTTCCAATCTTCTTACTCACATATTTAAAATTTCATTAACAAAAAAGAATATGTGTAAAGTGGTTACGGGATAATCTCAACTTGCAATCCCAAATTCACAAGTCATTTTTATGCAACAAATTGCAAATAATGTTGATATCATCTATTAGTCACTCGCATGTATGGAACCAAATGCACACAGTTGGAGGAGCCTATTCAATGAGTCAACTAGGTCCTCTCTACTGTACTATAAAATCTAAAGTAATTTTTTTCTATATAGATCGGGTTGTAGTATGAGTATGGTTTATAGTTTATCATTTATGCAATTATCATTATCTACCCCTCTAAATCAAGAAACCTTGGTCTTTTTTTGCAACTATTTATTTATTGGTGTTTCAGATTACTCAACTAACTTAATGACTCGACTCCGTAATAGTGGACATAAGTGGGTCGAGAAGATAGACGACGACTTTGCAAAGAGCAAGCCATAGAGGAAATATCTCCGTTAGATGATGCCATTACCATGTTCTATAACGAATTATATGATAGTTTTTTGTACTATTTTGTCTTTACTTTACAAATATTTAATTGAAAAAGGAGTATGTCATATAGTCGACCCTCGACCTCCTTTGGTCCCTGGTTGCTTAAATTAGGAGAAGAGGCAGAAATAATAGGAATGCTTCGTTTGCAAATGAGAGTGGGAATATTTTCTCAGTAAATGAGTATTGTTGTTGAACCTCCAACCATCATCAATCACTAGTCAAGTCGACAATGGGGGGAGTGCCTACCATGTGGAATGAATGAATAGATGATGTTAGTTGAAATAGATAAAATGGAATGAGTCCTAGCGAGAACTTGAGCATGACTCGATGAAAAATAAATGGTTGGCCACATGCAAAAAGTCGATATTCAAAAAATTGAAAGGGAGAAAAGACAAAAAAAAACATGAAGAACTTTAGGACATTTTGAGTCTGCTTCATAAGAAACCGATCGAGAAGGTCGAGTAGCCAAAATGCCTACCTAAGTCGATGGAAAGTCAACCAGTTGATAGAAAGGATGAGGTGTTGACACCAGTCATAGGACCTTTGTCAATAGAGAAAACTACAAAATCATCACAGATTGTAATTCCTAAAGTTACAAGTCCCATACAAACTCCTAATGCTTTTGACTAATGGTCTCCCATTGTAAGAGAAATTATCGAGCATGACTTGGGAATTGGAGTTAGCGACATTAACATATGGTGTCGACTAGACAACTATGGATGAATAATGGATTGACTAATGATCCATAGACCATTTCATGGTAATTGGATCATTTTATACCTGAATTAATATACACGTGTAGGTAACCCCTTGTCAACAATATTATCAATTTAAGTGCGAAATCTGTCAGAAGACTCGTCACAAGGAAGTAAATACATCTATAATTGTTACTAGTCCTCTAAGTAATAATCAAACTTTTGTTAATATGGCCTATCATCATCCAGTACACATTCCAATTTACGACGGGGATGAATATCTAAGAAGACACTCGTTTGTTTGTGAAACCATGTGGGAAGTTAATCTTGTTAATGATGAATGTCAACAGATAGCACAGTCTGCAGTTGTTCTCCATAAAAGAGCATTTATCTTCATAAAAAATCATACCAAAGAGAAGGTTGAAATAAAGTAGATTTTTTTTTAAATTCTTCCAGACTCGAGGTAACATACATTTAGCTGCTAAAAAATTAAAAGAGATTGCATAGAGGGTGGGAAAAACAATTTGCGAGCATAATAAAATATTCAAATATTTACTTAGACAAATATCATACATGATTGTTCAAAATCTATTGACCCAATCATTTGTTGCGGATCTCCTTCCTAGGATTGGAACATCGTTGAGCTAAGGTTGAGTCCATAGAAGATTTCATAGTCTCGCCTGTCGACAAAAGATTAGAAGAAAAATTGAAAGTCATGCAAGGAAATCTTCAACAAATCGCTTTGAGACATAATGACTTGTGGTGTACAATGTGCTCGTAGGAGGGTCACACCAAAGATAATTGGCGGTATGAAGAGAGATGACAATTCCAAGATGATTGATTGTAGTTTCCAGATGATTGATTGTATTTCCATAGGATAGATGACCAAACAACTATCGAATCGTTCACACAAGCTACTAAGGTGATATATGTGAAATATTTGAACCTCACTCTATGGTGTATCTTCCATACAATGCAAAGAATGCTAAATATATGGTGTGACATCTAGGAGGATAACTCACACAATACTATGAAATGTGTGTTGAATATGAAGAACAAACCAAATTACTAGTCGGTCTATCAAGTCGAGACTATCGATGAGAGCAATCAAAAGGGCTGAGACTTCAAAAACAACGAACAATGAAATAATGCCTAGAATTGACAAGGAAGTTACAACAGTAAAGGAAGGTATAACAATAATCAAGGTAATCATCCTAATGGTTGAGGGAAGTCTCGATGTTTCATTTGTTATAGTGAAGAACATTTGAGTCTCGACTATCCCTATATGAACAAGATAGATCTCATTTTTTTATGAAGTGTGAGGTGGAGGAGCATTCATTAGAAGAACATGAGTTGGAGTCAAACCACATCAAAGAAGTCTCTAAAAATGTTGGAGGACAAGGTCAACTGCAAATTTTAGTTGAAACATTCATGGGTTAAGACACTAGGTGGCGAGACACCCATCAATATCACCTTCAAACTTGGATGATGACCTCAACTTATTTTTTCTATCAATTTGGAGGAAAAAGCTATCAACACAAGCAAAAATTTAGAAATTCACCTAAGGACAAGATCCAGTCAACACGTATCAACACTTGTGAGAAAGAATGAAAAAGGTTGGGCCTCCTATGATGAGCGAGTATGGCCACATATGTTCCTAGTCACCTTAGATAAGTTTCCCAATAAATGGTACAAAATCAAAGAAGCAAGCTGAAAAACATTCAATTGACAATCCCTTAAGGAAAATTTCATTAAAGATTTCTCATGTATTCTCGCAAAAGATTGTATTAAGGAAACTATGTAAGAAATTCAAAGTTTATCAAACCAACAATAACGATCAATCGGTATAGTCTACACTGTACCTTCTCTTTGACTAAGCTCAATGTGAAGCAATGTCATGACCGACCATAACCAACGCCTCCATCTCCAAACCCTCTTTGACTTAGAAAATAATAACATTCTATGCAAAATATTCTAATGGAAGAAAGATCGTCCTCACACAATCCATCTGTTTAAATCAATTATGAAAGTTTCTACCATGAATTAAGAAGATGACGGAGAAATCAGATAATTTCCCCATCATTTACCGAGTTTAAAGAAGGTGAGCGATAAATTAATGAATCAAAAGCACCTAAGTCGATGGATGCATAAATCAAAACAAAATAAGTTAATATCTCAATCGATGAAAAACCTAAGATGGAAAAATTAGGTGATTATTGGTCGGAGCTACAAACGATACAAATAACAAATCTTCTTAAAGAATATAAAGATGTATTTGCCAGAGATTATAAAGACTTAAAGGGCTTGGTATAATAAACAAGAGAAATGAATATCAACATTATGCCATATGCAAATCCTGTTAAGAAGTAAGCATATAGATTAGCTCATAAATACAAAGATCTATTAAAGAAAGTAATTAAAAATTGAGGACTAAAAAAAAATGTAATACTTTTTTATATTTTTTCTCTCTTTCACCCTAATGACTAAATTAGACTTCTCTCCATGGTAACCCTGACTGTTATCTCTCTCCCCTCACTCTATTTAAGTGCCCTTACTCTTTTCTTTTACTACAACTTTAAACTGATCTTGAAGATGGGTGGAGTGTCCACTGGAAACGTACGTCGATCTGTTCTAAACTTATATACAATGATACTCCAGAAGCCATAACACAATGTTTCAACACTGTGAAAACATCCATACTCAAAATATGCTAACCACTAGAATTAAATATCCAATCGATCAGTCAAAGTGGGCTAGCCCTATGGTCATCTACTCGAAGAAACGTGATCCGAAAAGACTTCGGATTTGCGTCGGCTTCATAGGATTAAATGGTGTAACTCTCATGGATGTATTCTCAATGCCCTTTGCAAATGAAACAATTTATGAAGTGGCAAGTCACGAATGTCATTCCTTCATATATGGATTTTCATGATACAAGCAAGTACCCATAGAAAAAGACGATCAATAGAAAACCACATTTGTGTGTGTGTTTGTGTCATTCATGTTTAAAGTTATGCCATTTAGATTGAAAAATGCACCAATAATTTTTTCCAGAATCGTCGGTAAAGGTTTTCAAGAATTTCTTTATAAAATCAAGGCTTTCTATTTTGATGATTGGACTATTTAAACCATGCTAAAATACCATGTCCAATGGCTTTGTCTGGTGCTGGAAAGGTGTCGGCATATTCAACTTTTATTAAATATAAAGAAGTGTGTCTTTTACCATGGCCATCAAAATACTTTTGGGACATGTTGTTTGCAAAGAAGGTATCAACATCGACCTAGCAAAATCAAAGTCATCCTCGACCTAAAACCACTAGTGAACCCCAAACAAGTCAGACTATTGTTGGGACATATAATATACATAGAAAATCCATGCGTCGCTACTCATATATGACCTTCCCCTTGGAGGAGTTGTTTAAAATAAACATTGAATTTGTATGGACACCAAAATGTGCATAATCATTTGAGCTACTCAAATGAAAATAAGTGGAAGTTCCATTCTTCAAATTTCCAAACTGGTACAATAAGTTTCATGTCCACATTGACATGTCGAGTATTGCAATACTAACCTAGCCTAGCGAGGACATGATCGACCATCCTAATGCATATGTTCGTCATAATCTAAATAAAGGAAAACATAATTATTCAATGACTGAATGAGAAGGGTTACATATGGCTTTCGCTCTCCAAAAGTACCATCATTATTTATTGGCTAACCCATTTATCTTTTTCACATATCACGAGGACCTAAAATACTTAGTTAATAAACCACTACACCATGGACGAATATGTTAATGGCTCTTATTATTTCAAGAATTTGAATTTGAGATACTAGACTAAACAGGAAATTCCAATGTTGGATCTGACCATCTGTTTCGTATAGAAATAGGTGAAGAATTTGTCATCATAGATGATGAATTACCGAACACCAACCTTTTCAAAGTCAAGGCTCTACCGACTGAGTTGACAGACATTGCTCAATTCTTATAAGAAGGACAAGCTCCAAACGGGACATCTGGAAAAATAAAAAATAAAAAATCTCAACCATGAAAGCGACACATATACTCTAATCAATGGATTCCTTTATAAATTAGGACAATGTGACATACTGTGTTGGTGTGTCCTCAACCACAAGAAAAATGTTAGTATTGATGAAGTGCATTCAGGACCAACGGGAGGACATTTCCAAATTGACACAATTCTCTGAAGATACTACGATATGGGCTATGGTGGTTGACATTTAATAAAGACTACAAGAACTATATCGGTAAATGTGATAAATGTTGATAAATGGTCCGACCTCTACTCCAAAACCAAATGTCACTAATATATGTGACTTGAGTTTAACATTTGATATTTGGGTTATCAAATTCATCAAACCATTCTCGATACCTAGCCAACGAACTAGTGCCCGACTTATAATCACCATAGTCAAATATGTAAATAAATGTGTTGAAGCAAAACCTGTCAAATCTTGATCGAGTGAAGTTGCAACGAAGTTTTTCTATGAAAACCTTTTTACAAGATTTTGATGTCCCCTCACATTAATCAGTGACAGGGGAATGCATTTTATTAATAAGACTATAGTAGTATTACTATAATTTTTTATGAAGGACCATCATAAGATCTCTGCATATCACCCGCAGTCAAATGACGTTGTTGAAGCATTCAACAAAACACTTATGAAGGGATTAACTAAAATTTGCAATATTAACAAGGACGATTGGGATGGAAAAATCCCTACTATCTTGTGGACATACAAAACAACATATAAAAGATCGACAAGACAGACATTATTCAAACTAGTCTATGGGAAGGAAGCAATCGTACAACTACACTTAAAACAAGCACATATAATTGCATACGTACTACATTTAGACATTGTACAGACAATGCAAAAAAAATTACTTGAGTTACATAAACTTGAAGAACATAGGCTAGTCGTTATTCATCATCAAGCGGTTCAGAAACATCAACAAAAACATAAGGAATAAATATATATTAGTTGGTGATTTAGTGCTCCTATATGATAACATAATAAAAGGAAAACCAAACAAGCTTGAAACTGCATGGATGGGTCCCTACATAGTCGAAGAACTGAATCATAATGGCTATGTTCTACTAAAATCACTTTACTGTCGAGTCTTCACAAAAGTACTCAATGGAGCTCAACTAAAAAGATACAGAATATGAAGAGGCACCTTGCAAACTAGTGGTCGTATCACCATTAGTTGATCATTGTGCCTCGATGTTTTCACATTATTAATTAGAAAGTCTAATTAATTTGCTTAAAAAAATTATATAACTAACTTAGCATAGATTTAATATAAAAAGGGAACTAATACATGGACATTGACATGTGAAAAACACTTTAATGCATATGAAAGTTGACTAGAAAGAGGAGGCAAAGCAAGGACGCACAAGCATGAAACATTTGAGAATTACCAAACCATCACTAAGTACCGACTGGAAGAAAAAAGAAGCAGGAAAGGAGCTAACCAACCCATCCACTTGAATAAAGGAAATTAGATTGTCAAAGAAAACACCCCATCAACCCAGGAATGACAAGACCATCATCGAGATCATTGACCATCAAGCAAACCAACTTGACCACGAACAAAACTTCCAACACATTTTTTGTCAAGCATGCAAACTAGTTGTCCTCAACTAAGATCACAGTTAATGCACACACCTATGCATAATAATGTCAGGAGTATAATCCTCCCTTGTCCAATTTGGTCATTTATGTATAAATCAAGAGTCATGTCTAAATCGGGAGTCCTTTGAGTCTATTTTTAGTCACTGGCACCATTGGGTCCACTTGACCTAATTGGGGCACATGTACCAGTAACTAAAGTGTGGGGAACACTAATTGAGGCCAAATACCACTGGGAATGCCGATACCAACCTCCATTAGTTTAGTTTAGTTTGTGACTGGTCAAGCTCAATTAGGAGTCCCTTACATTCAGTTCTAGTCCCTTACATTCAGTTCTACTCAATTATCTCTAGGATTGCATGGATGCATGTAGGTGAGGCGCATTTACTCACCTATCTCAGTCAGTTATACTAGTTAACATTGAATTAGACACTTGAGTTTGGATTTTGAACTCCGATAATGATTTAGACAATGTCAGTTAACCATTCAGTCAAGTAGAGTCAAACCAATTCGAATTTCCTCACATGGATTCAAATTGCATGAGGCTATTTAGTCATTGTACTTCATTGTAATTAATTATCTAATTACTTTGGATTGATGAAAGCATTCATAGTTGCAAGCCATTTTTGCACTGTTTCATTCTTCAATTTCTGAGTAAATTGTGTGATCTATCTTGTGAGTTGTGTGTTGATCCACATACCTATGTGCTCAATTTAATATGGTATCAGAGCCTCGGCAGGACAAGGCACTTCTCCTACTACAGATTCATACTTGGATCAAAAAAAAAATTGAGCAAAATCGCTCATTCTAGTACTGCACCATAAGCGGAGAACTTACCACTTAATATCCTAAGTAAAGGAATTGTTGATCAAGCTTGCTTGATCAACTGTGCTTGGTGTGAAGGAAATTTCAAAAGTGTAGGTTGTTGACCTTACTTTTTCTATTTGATTGTGTGATTTACAGGTTTATCAGTCTCCTTCATTGCATTCGCTATAAGCAGCTCAGTCTCCTTCACTACATTCGCTACGGCAGCTTTCATTCAGTGAAGCTCACTACTCCAAATTGGAGGATTCATACTTTTAACTCCTTCATTGAATCTCTCACCCAAGAGCAAGACAAGTTGATCCAAATGGGGATCATTCGATCTTCCAAAGACCATGCACTGGTTGCTGGAGGAGCTAAGGTAGAGAATGATAAAGGGAAGCAAAAGGACGAGTCTCCTGTGGAGAAAGAGTAGTCAAATGAGCCTTCAGGTTCGAAGAGAAGCAAGAAGAATGGAAAAGGAAAGACCCCCTGTTCTTAATGTGGAAGGGGCTTTCATCCAGAAAGCTCATGTATGAGAAGAACAATTGATGAGATGGCTCTTCTTCTGAAGAAACATAACATTATTGTACTTGCTAGCGCAAGGAAGGCTGAACATAGAGAAGAAATTGAAGAACATGAAGAGACATGCCATGCACTGAAGGCTAGCTGCTCAATGGCACATGCCTTTCTCATTGATTATGGAGCTTCCAATCATATGGTTGCATCCAGAGAATCATTCTCTTCCTTGCAGTATTTGTATGGTACAAGTATTCAGATGGGAAATAACAGTCAAATTCGAGCCAAAGGGAAGGGTTCTATCAAGCTTGAACATGGAAAGTTCAAAGATGTGCTTTATGTGTCTTTCTTAGCTGCAAATCTGTTATCTGTATACCAGATGACTCATACTGGCTCTCCAAAGCGAATGATATTTGGTCATGACTTAATGGAGATCACATATATCTCTACTGGGAACATCATAGTGAAGGGTGCTGCAAATCATGCCTCCAAGGCATATGAGTTCTCACACTTCATGCCATTTTCAGAACTAGTGTATTGTCAGCAGCCACTTGCAAGGGAAGGTAAAAACATTCCATCTACTTCTTTTGCAGTTTCCACTAGTATTGCAGAACCAGCTGTATTAGTTTATGAGATTGAGATTCAGGGTGATTTAGATCCCGATCCAGTCCCTACTCCCAAGCGGGAAGCTAGGAAGATGACTGGAAATCCATCTGACACTCAAAAGACAAAGAACCTTGCGTTATATCATGCAATCTTACCTCCTTCAGAGAGATGCAACAAACTCCCTGTGAGATGCTACTTGGCAAGGGCTGATCAGTTACACTGCCTTCAGAAGAATAGAGTGGATTATACACCTCTTCATCTAGAAAGAGGCAAAGGTTACATTCCTCCTTCCTTCCATCGTCATTTTGGGAGAAGATGGAGAAGTCTACATGCCATGCCACAGGATACCTGTGCATAGAACATAATGCATGCTGCTTCGCTACATCATAGAGATTGCAGCAACATACTTTCAAGTTTTCCAAACATGAATCCCGATTCTATCTGCTTAGTTAGAGGGGGGGGTTTCCTATGTGGTTTTTTCCCTAGCTCCTTGTATTGAACAGTTACTTTACTTGTCGTAATGGGTGACATATGGTCTTAGTTACCAGGGCCCACAAATTGTCCAAGTTAGAATTCAAGGGGGGTGTTAGGATTATAATCCGCCCTTGTCTAATTTGGTCATTTATGTCTAAATCAGAAATCATGTCTAAATCGGGAGTCGTTTCAGTCTATTTTTAGTCACTAGCACCATTGGGTCCACTTGGCCTAATTGGGGCACATGTACCAGTTACTAAAGTGTGGGGAACACTAATTGAGACCAACTGCCACTGATTGCCCTTGCATGCATCAGTTTAGGAGCCTCCTAGATCAATCCCTACAAATTAGGAGCCACTGTGAGTGTCGATACCAACTTCCATTAGTTGAGTTCAGTTGGTGACTAATCAAGCTCAGTTAGGAGTCAATTACATTCAGTTCTAGTCCCTTACATTCAGTTCTACTCAGTTAGTGCTAGGATTACATGGCTGCATGCGAATGAGGCGCATCTACTCACCTACCTCAGTCAGTTAAACTAGTTAACACTGAATCATACACTTGAGTTTCGATTTTGAACTCCGATGAACTCCGATAATGATTTATACAAGGTCAGTTAACCATTCAGTTAAGTAGAGTCAAACCAATTCGAATTTCCTCACATGGATTCGAATTGCATGAGGCTATTTAGCCATTGCACTTCATTGTAATTAATTATCTAATTACTTTTGATTAATGAAAGCATTCACAGTTGCAAGCCATTTTTGCATTGTTTCATTCTTCGGTTTTTGAGTAAATTGTGTGACCTACTTGTGAGTTGTGTGTTGGTCCACAGATATGTGTGCTCCATTTAATAAATAAAAGATGAATGATTTATACGCCTATAATTACTCTAGTACTAGAAGATCTTTGGCAACATTTTTGTTATGAATTAGAGCGAGCACATTCTTTTATGAAAATTATTGAATTCCATACAAATTTTTAGTTGTCAAATACCAACAACCAACAATGGTGCCCCATAAATCCATGGCATCGACTAAGATAAAAACAGTCAAGGGAAAGGCAAAGGCACAACAACAAGAATTAGCAATGACACCCTTGCAACCTTGATTGCACAAAATTAAGAAATCCAAAACTAAAGAGCACAACTTGGCAAAACAATATCTAGAGTTGAAGGAATAGGGAATCAAGGATAGCAAATGGACTCACAAAGCCAATAAACTTGTTTTAGCTAAATTTCGGCATTGCTTGAATGCACCATTATTGGCCAGCTATGGAAATATCAATACCTCATAGCAATTCATAGTGAATCGATACCATGACAACAAAATATGGTTAGATGAACCCATTGAGATAAGTGATTCCCTGATTTCCCATATTGTGGTTTATTAAGCAAATGTTCCCTAGTCCTTGTCATAACTAAGCCTTTGGATCTAGTTGAATAATTTATAGAAACACCACAAGGCAAGAACTACAAAGGGTTAATAATAAAAAAGGTGACTTACACGATGATCAAATGGATGGAAGTGATAAAATCATTATGTCTAACAAGTGTTGGTCAGTCATCTGAATCGAATCTTAAGATGTTAGAAGCGGTCAAATTTCTTGCACATGACACCAAGATTTTCAACTAAGCAGGCCACCTAGATGCAAAAGTAAAAAAAACTACAAGAGGTGTCAAGAAACTCCTTAGGCAATCCAGTTCCCGTTGCTGCTCATATCGATAGTGATGACAAAGATTATCTAAGTCGGTGAACCAATATTCATGAGCACAAAAGCATCACTAATGAATAACTTCTAGATTTTTGCTCCTAAGTGATCACCAATTGTTTGATAAAAATCTAAGTCGATGTTGGAACATTGCCATCTAGGTTGTAAAGACCAATTGTGACTGGTGCAGAGTACCCCAACTTATTTAACACAACTTACCTTGGTTGGCACATATCCAACTCGACCTCGACCATACCAGGGTACAATATTTACAAGGAGCAGAAAGAGTTGCCCAACAACTCGACTATTATATGAACGTACAATAGTTATTCGTTGATCTTTCTAGATATCCAAATATCGTACTGTTAGTATCGATTTTGGCTTATTCCTCCCAGTCAGAGTTGTTACAACCCCTCTTGGACAATGACACTGAAGACCAGTATGAGTCTTCGCTATACATCATCACATTCGGTCCAGATGATGAACCTACAGAGAACCCTTTAGCAATTGTCCCCTCATCCATCTAAAGGAAAGATCTATTCCTAGATTCGATCGGAGAAACAATCGAAGATGATGAAGAAGAATCCATGATCAAAGAAGGAGCTGAGCCATACTTCAATGAGTCATCACTAAAGGATAAAATTGACCAAGTCATCAAGCAAATACTCACATTTCAACAAAATGTTAAAGGGAAAGCCACCTGAAAACAGTATAAGAAGAGAAAGGACTTGTTGTTAGCCATAGTCGAGGAAGACTTAGTAGGTCTATGACAATGATATAAGTTCATTATTATTGAAGCAATTAAAAATAAAGTAACCATTGAGTTTCATATCCATAAAAACTTCAATGAGTAGAGAAGACCATTGTCAGTAGTCTTAGGAGTAAGCACTACATCCCTGCCACCCCCTCTGAAAAATTAATGTTAATGACAATATCTCACGAGGAGGATCCTTTGGAAATGTCAGATGAATCCCTTCCCCCTTCCTAAACTCACCTAAATGAAGAAATCCTTCTGAATTCAACTCCTAAAAACCTAACCTTAACCCCCGAGGTTACCCATCCCCTTAGCACTTTATCCAATATGTTACCTCAATTAAGGTAGTTAATAATCACACGTCCACTACTTGAAGCAACAATTGCATGAGAATACTTAGCCATTCTACCTCTGCCTCCACCACCAACTTCCAAAAGCTGGAAGCAAACACCTAAGCTTCAGTCTATTAAATCCCTTCTCAAAATTTTAACTCCTTCAAATCCCCTTATATCGTCGACTATTCCCCCTACCATTTTGACTACTAATTTGATCGTCACTACAACTCCCTTGTCGACAAGTTCAATGTCATTGCACACCATAGTTGAAACATTCGTTCGCTCAACTAGGCTACCTCTTACCCCATTGACTTCTCCACCAACTAGTTATATATAAACTTCATTGACCAGCACAATCCTAACCACTTCATCGCCTCTCGCCTTAACTATTAATACAAAACCTATCCCAATTATCATTCCCCCAACCACTATCACCCATATCCCTATGTCTCTACCTGTCGTAACTACTGCAACACTGACATTAGTCACGACCATAATGACCCTGACTACATAAGTTGCTCAACAAACAACTCTGACCAATGAAGCAAGCTAACATAAGAGTTCGAAGAAAGAAGAATAAAAGAATTAAAAGAAGCTCAAGATCAACATTAATATTTCATCAGCAATACAGTACGTAGTTGGATCTACATTAGCAATACAGTACGTAGTTGGATCGACATCAACAACACACACTTTTGTACTGGATAAAGCATCAAACCAAGAGCTAAACAAATTCATTAAAGTTGTCAATAAAGAGTGCAATAAAAGATGGTCTTATGCCAATAAAAAGCTCAAAGCCATGAAGACATAGCAAGATGATACTTGGAAAACCTATTCATCGGAATTCAAACAAATTAACGGGCCAATAGAAGGCCCCTAGACCAAGAGAACACTAGATAAAATCTAGAGCCTACTTATGTCGGTGTTAACCTATTTTCAATGAGTACTCTACCAACAGAGTCAACAACAATAGTATGAAAATGGTCTACTGATGGCTGCCAAATTTAAAAAGTTAAAAGAATGGTATATTCAGTTAAAACAATATGAGGTGCAAGAAATTCAATCAGCCCTGGTTCTTAATAAATAATATTCATACTATGGGAAGATCTGCATTGAAATTAAGGCCATGCAAACTAATATTTTGGAATTATAAATGAGGTATAGTACAATTGACATAGACACCGCCAAAATCCTAAAGGAACAACTTTGAATGGAACAACAAAGCTTGATCGATTTACAAAAGAAAGAACATTAATGGTTACATCAAGATAAAAATGCACAAGACAAAGTTAGTAATTTGACATATACTGATGCGAGTTGTCGATCCTCAACACCAATATTTCAGTCCTAACCTTCATAACATGTAGAACAGACCAATCCTATAGAATTTGTGATTATCAAAGCTCATTATAGTTAGTACCAATATCTAGTCTATATTTCCCAATCAAGAAGAAATTCAAGGACGCCTCGCTCTCTCTGCCACTGCCATAGTCGAAGCATGTGTTGAAGCGACTCTACCTGGTGTAACACCCAGTTCTTATCAACCTTGAAAATCACAATTTTGTAATTTTAAATTTTTTGTAAATTTCACATCTCATTGTTCTCTTTGGGACGAAGAAAATATTTGGGTTGTTGGAGATGATGGAGGATCCCTGTGAACAAGTTGACTTGGTCCTCTTGATCGACCACCAACTAGCCGACCTAGTCTAGTCTAGTCGGTTAGGTCAACTAACATACAATTATATATTTACAACTATCTAACCGATTGTGTGTGTGTGTCTGTATTATTTTTATTTTCCAAAGAAAAAAACCTTTTATTCATTGAATAAATGTGAACTGCTCTGACAAGCTTACATAAAGATCAGCATTTTTGAGGCTTCCATCATACATAAATTTCATCCTATATGGCCTCCATCATAATAGGGGGAAATTACAAAAACCATCATTTTTGTTTGTACTTAAATTGATTCATAATGTAGGGTTGTAAGCCCATTCGAGACTTCCTCAATTTCCATCATTCTTGGCTGAAAAGCAAGAGCCTGTTTTGAAAGGATATATACTTCTTTGTTGAGTTCTCTATAATTGTGGGTAAAGGATATCCTTCCAAACTGAGCCTTCAAGTTATGTATTTCAGCAAGTAGATGTTGAAGGTGGGGTGCTTTGATGTTGTTTCTTCCTAATTTCGAGTCTACCACCATTTTTGAGTCACCATATATCTAGATATCCAGAATTTGTCTGCTTAGGGCTACTCTCAAAGCTACCCATAAAGATGCAAGTTCTACCTTGTTGTTGGTTGCTTGGCCAATGACATATTTTATGCGTAGTTTCTTCTCTGCGGAGATAAAAATGATTGCTTCAGCATCTCCAAGAGGAGGCATACCTTGACTTGCTCCATCAAAGAATGCCCAAGGTATATCCTTGTTTATATTTGGTGTTGTGATGCGTCTTCTCTTGACTGGGATCGAGCTGAGTTTGTGTTCCTGGATCTTGTTCATTAGCAAATCCATGGTGAGGTCAGGAGGTAGCCATATATTTTTGAAAATGGTTCTGTTATGGGCCTCCCAAATACTATATACAAAAATAACCGGGAATGCTTCATGTAAACCTGCCGCCTCATCCTTCCACCAGGCTTTGGTGCACTCCTCCAGCATTGCAGTTGGGATTTCATGAGTTCCTTTGTTTGAGAGCATCCTTGTAACTCATGTCCATATGCTTCTCACATATGGACACAAGTCAAATAAATGGGAGCTCGTCTCTTCATTCATCTTACATAATGGGAAAATACCATGGCCCTCAAAACCTCTCTTCTTCAGCATTTCCCAAGTTAATAACTTGTTGGATAGTGCCAACCACATTGTGAGAATGTTCTTTTGTGGGCTTTGAATTTTCCATAACTTGCTCCACCACCATCGTTCCTCCAGCTCTGTCTGCTCTATGATTGCTACTGCATAGCCATGTTTCGTTGTATACTGTCATGTTTTTGTGTTTTTAGTCCAAATGAGCCTATCGGGTTCTGAGCTCAGGTGTATATAATTTGAGACTAAGGTATTGAGAAATTTGTTCTATTATGTAGCATGTGCCCCAGTTATACCAAGATCGAGGGCGCTTTTACAACTTCTCCTTCCTCTTGGAGCATGATTTGATCTTGCATATGCTAAGGTAAATATTCTTTGTGACCTTAAATGTTGAACTAGCTGTTATGGCAGTCGAAAGTCTTCTCCTACTCCAGCCCATGGATCTTCCCCTAATATCACCTATTTACCATCGCCTATCTTCCAAAACACCCAATCCCCAACTAATGGATATGCCAATATCAACGCTTTCCACCCAATTGAACCATTCTTATGTGTTTTAACTAGAATCCTAATCCAATCAGTTAAGCTTGAACCTGAGCAATATTTGGAGAGAATGATCCTTCCCCAGAGTAAGCCTGGATTTTGAAATAGTCTCCACAAAGTTTTTGCAGCTAGGGATTTGCATAACAACTCTAGATTCTTTACTCCCCATCCTCCTAATTCCTTTGGAAGATAAATGACCCTCCATTTTACCAGAGGGATTCCTTCTACCTGCTTGCTTTCCATCCACAGAAAGGAGAAGCATTTCTTTATGATCTTCATCAACATGCCCCTGGGAATGTATGCTATTAATGCCCAGTATACTGGAATACTTTGCAAAACAACCTTTAATAGCACTAATATTCCCCCTCTTGAGAGAAAACGGTTAGCCCAGTTATTAACCCGACTCTATATCTTTTTGTATAACCAGACCCAATCCGGATATGAGTAACTGTTGGGATTCAGAGAAAAAAAAAAACCTAGGTATTTGAATCCCTCCTCGACAGGTGTAATCTGATAAGGTACTATCTCCCTTACCCTATGGATCATATCAGCTGAGAACTCGTTATGAATTAGATTGAATTTTTCCATGTTAACTACCATTCATGTAGCTCTTTTGTATTTTTCTATCAAAGAAGCAAAGGCCTCAATATTTCTGATGGATCCTTCCCCAAAGATCAGTACATCATCCACAAACAGAGTGTGAGTGACTTCTTTAGAGTTGGACACTTTGATTCCTTTTATCTCCGTGTTTTCTCTCACATTATGAATTATCCTACTTAATGCTTCCGCAACTAGAAGAAAGATGAAAGGTGAGAGAGGACATCCCTGCCTTATGCACCTTGTTGGGCAGAAAAAATTAGTTGGAGAACCATTGATTAAAATAGAAAAGGAGGTGGATTGTAAACAACCCATAATCCATTCCACTACTTCCAAAGATATTCCAATTTTAATTAGCAGCAACCTAACAAAAGTCCATATAACTTTGTCATAGGCCTTGGATAGATCTAGCTTTAATGCAAAGGCTCTTTGTTTTTCCTTTTTGATCGTGTGAACTGCCTCCTGGGATAGTGACACTGCATCCTGAATTTTCCTGTTGAAAAGGAAACCAAATTGTTCTTTAGAGATGATTTCACTTAGTATTGGTATGATCCTCAAAGCTATGACCTTGGCTCTGATTTTATATATCATATTGCAACATGATATTGGTCTGAAATCATCAAAGGATTGAGCTTTTTGTTTTTTTTTGGATCAAAGTCAAAAAGGTAGAGTTTAACATTCCCATGACTTTCCCTTATCTTTGGGATTCTTTTACCACCTTCAATATGTCCTTCTTCAGCGTTTCATAAAATCCAAGATATAATTTCAAAGTAAATCCATCAGGCCCAGGGCTCTTTCCTTTTTGGAAGGTATGTAGTGTATGTCTTATTTCTTCCTTTGGAATTTCCTTCGTTAGTTCCTCATTCATTTCCTCCGTTATCATCCTAGGAAAAAAACCTAATAGTTCCAAAATTTCCTGAATTGAACATCCTTTGGCTCCTTGAAAATGTTTTGGAAGAAATCCACCCCTGCTTCTGCTTTATCCTCAAAAGACCCTACCATTCTTCCTTGTATGTTCCTGATTTCACATATGGTGTTTATGTTCTTTCTATGAGATGCAAACCTATGAAAAAACTTTGTATTTTTGTCCCTTTCCTCCAACCACAATGCCCTGCTCTTTAAACGCGTTATTTTCTCTTCTTTGGCAAGTAGTGAGTCCTTCTTGCTTTCTAATGATTTCAACTGTGTTGTTTCCTCTATGCTAAAAAATCCTCTCTCATTTTTCAGGTACATTCTCTATCCTTTTTTCCACATCCTTCAGCATCTTCTGGGAGAAAGTTTTATGCTTTTTGTCCCACTCTTTGGATATTTTCTTTGCCCTACCTAGGTTTTCTGCAAATTGTTGCATTGCAGTATGATTTGGTGAACTTCTTATGGGTTTCCAGGAACTTATTATTTGGTCTTTGTACTCATTCTCTTCCATCCATAGAGGGTTAAATTTGAAGGGAGATGGGGTTTTCTTTTATGAGGGTATTATTATTAAAGATTTTGGTCTGTGATCAGAGCCCCCCTGTCTCTAATATGGATTTTAGTATTAGGTTTCCATTTAGTAAGTTCTCTTCTACGATAAAATGATCTAATCTTTTGGAGATGGCCAGATCTCCTCCCCTTTTATTCCTCCAAGTGGGCTCCAATTTCAGCGGAGCAACATCCACCAACTTCCTTTTCTCAAAGAGGTCTAAAAAGCAAGAGCTCAGAGCATCATGTTTGGCGTTTTCTCCCCATACTTCCCCCATTGTTAAGGTTAAATTGAAATCTCCCCCCAGGATTACATTTTCCTGGTCCATTGAGCCACTATGACTGAGATTTTCCCAAAAGGGATTTCCGATCAAAGAAAGGTCCATACACATTTAGAATTGTAAATTCTATCCCTCTCTCTCCACCTCTGAGTTTAGTTTCTTAAACTGAATCATGTTTTTAAACTGCAATTCATTGTAAAAATGGACCTCCATGCTGTCACTAAACCTCCTAAATGCCCCTTTGCATCAATACTCTCCATTTCCCTGTCTTTGACTATATCTTTAATTATTTCTTCTACCTTGGATCCTTCCAACATTATTTCCTGGATCATTAATACTGTACGTCTAAGGTTGTTGATCAACCTTTTTAGGGAGGTTTTTTTTAGGCCCCCCCAATCCTCTTGAATTGAAGGTTAGTAGGTGCATCAAGCACCCATACCTTGGGCCGATACTCTAAGAGCCCAGTTAATTGTAGCATGTTTCCCTTCTCTGATGTCTAAGGTTGCTTGTACTTGAGCCTTGGAAAGGTAGGATTTTCTACCTAATATAGGTTTTTCTAAGTTATTGAGATCCAATCCACCCGAGGAAACCCCTTCTTCTCCTTCTAAGGAGGTACTTCGTGATCTGAGATCATAAGTTCTTTTGATCTCTACCTTTTTGAAAGGGTTTTTTAAATTCAAATTTTTCTCCTTTAAAGGTGAACCAGTGAAAATTTTCCTGAGTAGGGAAGGTGTATGAGAGTCGTTTTTACATTCTTCCTTCTGAGCTGAAAAAGCATCCGACATCCGGCAGGAGGTGAGGAAACATTGTAGATAACTGCATATAGGGCTCATATAATATTTCAAAACTTGTTTCAGGTCCTTTATTTAGCCTTGACATCCATTTTATGCAAATGTTAAAACAATGACAAAGGTCAGTTTAGTTGTTTCCCAATTGTATAATGCATCTGGAGATGGATCAAGGAAATCTAACACATGGATTTTGTGACATAGCATGGGAAATTCTAAACCATGGAGAACAATTTCCTTAAATCATGCATGGGGAAGACTTGGTATGAAGTTTGGTAAATCCTCCCAAACTTTCTACACATTGTGTAAAAAGAAGCCAAATTTTGAATATTTCTATATAACATCAAGTTTTAAGGCTCAAGTTGAAGATATGGAAGTGTAGACAGGAAAGGAATTAGAAAGTATACACTCTCTCATTTGAGTCACTCACTTTGGCTAACAAATGAACCTTGGGCATGTATTTTACTAAAGTAAGTCAATTTTGGTCAATTTCAATAAAAAATGCCCAAGTTATTGACATAGATGATTTAATGCAAGCGTATGGAGGTGAATTTGAAATTTCTAAGTTACAAGTGTTGATGTCTCAAAATTAATATGATTCCAAAGTGTCGGAACATGATGCCCAAGGCAAACACCCTTGAGTATGTCAATATCCTTTTTTATCTCATCTGTAGAACCTGGACCGAAGTGTTCTTCGCACCCATATTCAATTTGAAAAAAGACAACATCATTTGACCCCCACGTTACTCTTCCAATTTCACTAATACACCTTGTCAAACATTTTAAACCCCCATGTACCTCTATAATTGAGATTATAAGCTATCAAAGTCACCTTGGGATTGCACTTCCTATCTAGGTTACACCAATCCTCAATTTGGCTGGATTTTTTGGTGTCTCTTCCCAACTAAGTCATCTCTAACTAGGGGGAATTAAACTTGGGTTGCCTTGCTAAAGAGACCCACTCCTTAACCGGATGAGCTAGCATAAATTGCCTTCATTAAAATATAATTAAAAGATTAAAAAAAATCTAGATCAAATGCATATCATACCAAGAAAAAAAAGAAGAAGCAAAGATTGTGAACAAGATGAATTGTCGGTTGTGAATATCGCGTCCCAAACATGGGATAATGATAATGAATCGCAAAGGATTCGTAGGCATAGTGCAGAAACACACAATGACTTACCATAGGGTGGCAAGCCATAGACTGGCAGGTGGCAACCAATTAAAGAGTATCAAGGTAACAATGAGTTATCAGTGCCGTGAACGAAGAAGAGGAGAAGAACGTTGCATGGCATAAAATTATTATTATCGACATGAAGTAAGTGGTGTAGGGGAAAGGCCCACATCAAAAACCAACAAGTACGCATAATGAAGAAATGTAGATACACAGGGAATAAACTAGAAATATAACATGTCCACTTAAAAAAGGAATACATTAGCACTAGATATGACAGTTAATAATAGAGTGACTAATGCATAGGTGGAACGATGACTGAACCATAATGCATATGTAACTCTATCCTTCCATCGGCTAGGGAATGGCATTCAAAAATTTAATTACACTTCTTCCCGCTAAATATTTCTTCCTAATCCTATCCCTTAGAGGTTTAGCTTCATCGTGCCTTCCTAGTCTATATCGTCCAATCATGACTAATGTATAATGGCCTATTGTTATACTTGTCGACACCCCGGGTGTTATAGTTATAGTCCGCGAACTTGGTGTTTGGATACCAATCTTCCTTAATTTAACTTCGTCGAATACTATCAGATCAGATCAAAAACTTCGTCGAATACTATATTTCCTGTGATATTTCAGATCCTTCTTTGATGGTCTGTATTTTTCCTCGCATGCTTTGAAAGAAGGCTACCTACTAGTTTAATTCCCTTTTCAACTATTCTTTCTAGCGTTGGAAGCTATTCTTCGACATTTTCAAGGTTGTATTTGATAATTCAAAATCTCCTTTGCATTAGTGCGATTTTTGCGATGAGCATCATAATCCCAACACTTGTCATGAATTATTGGAGGCCAAGAGATTAGCTATGATTGATCAATGTAGGAAGCAATGGGAGAATATGCACAACACTTTTTTATCTCGATGATTATTCCCATCTCCCAATTTCCCTTATGGATATGATCGAAAATACTATTGATGTTCCTAATTCTAATTCCCCACCTCTGCAAGACATCCATGGGATTTTCCCTTTCGACGATGTTATCTTCCTAACCAATTAAGCTAGCCTCTCATATTCTCATTCCTCAATAATATGTCATCACGTATTCTCCCAACATTCCTTGTTTCACTTGATCTTCATGACGAGGTCTTAATTGAAGATCATGCCTATAATTTAAAAAATGATCCTTTATTCAATGGAAATATTAATTTGGATAATTTATTTGGAAATGATTGTTAGGGGGGGATCGGTTCTTGCACGGAGATGATTCATCATAATCTTGAGAGTGTTTGTCCTACCTTGGTTAACCATGGATGCTTAAGCTTGAATGAAGTTGTGATTAATAGTTTTGATTAACCCCTCGTAGCTTAGAGTATTCCATCAGTTCATCGGCTAAATGATAGATATTCCCAATTCTCATAGATTGGGGGTGAGATTCATGTCTTTCATAAGCCCACCCCCGAGATAGAATCTCACACTTTGGAGGAAATTCCTCAACCCATTCATGATGATTACCCTCTTGATTTTATTAACAACACTTGCCAACTTGATGAAGAGGTCGAGATCATAGGAGTTCCCAATTTCAAAATCTATATCATGCCAAAGAGTTACTCCTCATTCCGAGATAACTGGCATCATATTTACAACAATTATGTCGAGTCCCTCCTAGAGGTATGTGTCATTTTTTATAATGAGTTTGAGATCATTTGGGTTCCCAATGTGAATACATATGTCATTCTTGAAGATAACATTTTGTACCAAGACTGCATGCAACCTGTCTATGATGAATACCCTAAATATCCCCTTAACAAGTACGTTGACGAGGAGAGCAATAATCATGAAGAAATCAATGTGGCTTTGATAATTGTTGGTTCTAAATAAGATATTAAAAGCATTATTCTTAATCAACCAATCATAAATAATGAGTGGGAAGTGGAAACCCTTGAGTTGATTTTCAAATATTTTATTTGGGGTTCATCGACTAAGAGCTCTTCAATTTTCACCAATACTAATTGGTTAAACTTTCACTGCTCTCTTCGTATTTTGTTTGAATTCAACACTCATGTTCAGTAGTTTGCTATCAAGCATATCTTAATGTTCGACACTCAAAATAACATTTTTGATGACCATTAGCATCTAAATTTTAATTGTTGCAGTGTCATTGATGCATTTCTCTATAATAAATGGCACCCATGACAATCGATTCTTTTATCCTTTGTAGAGGTAGGATTTTAGGCTAGAATTCGTAGTTGTAAGTTAGTTTGCTTTCTTGTTTTTGCATTTAGTTTTTGTCTTTCATCAGTTTGGGAGTTTTATTTTCGCAATTTGTCATTTTTTATTTACTTACGTAGTTTATTTTACATAGTTTCCCAATTAGTTTTCATGAAGTTTGATGTCTTTTAGTATTATACACCATTATTCTCTTTCCTCAAATTATTTAGATGTTAGTCTTTGATGTGCTGACGTTTATCCATGATGTACATGAGAGAAAGTGACGTGGATAAAGGAGAGCTACCAGGAGGTTGGTATAGTGGTTATCCTGGGTAAAGAACTGTTATTTGCCTACTATTATTAGTTCTCCCAACACTTCTTCTTATGCCTCTGCTACATCCATCATGGAACACTATACCTAGTCATGGAACACTATACCTAGTCATTTCACTCTATCTAAACATGATGCCCAAGATGAACGCCCTTAACTATGTTGCTATCAAGCCTAAAGTGAAGTCCTCTTCGTTCCCATATTCAATTTAACAAAAGGCGACGTCATTTGAACCTCGCGTCATGTTGGAATATGTAATCATGACTTATGTGGCATTGTTGGTTGTGTAATGATCATATCTATCAAAGAAGGCATAAATAACTCTAATATTATAAAATGGATTTATCTCACATGCATCAAGTAATAAACTCTCTTATTACCATTATTTATAAAAGGGAGGTAGAAAACTATTTATCCCACATGTGTTGTGGGATGTAAATATTCCATACATTTAGCTATATAGTAGAGGTAAATGAGACCCTTTTAGGGTATGTTCGAGAAAAACCATCGTGACATGAACTGAAGATGGAGTGTGATGTGATGCTTATGTGAGGATTCCATGTATTGTAAGATAGAGATTTATGAAGATTAAAAAAGACCGTACCTTTTTGGTTGTTTCCCCGTTTGGGGTTTTACCACTTATATCTGGTGTAAGATTTTTTATTCTATTGTCTCTTACTTACTTTGATTATTAGATGCTTGTATGGATGGAAGGCTAGACTATTATATTCTTGCTATTGATTTATGTGTTAGTAAATGTATTATTGTATGTTTTCTACATATTTCTAAATATTCTAACATGGTATCAAAGATGGTTACTATGCTCTACCTTCTTCAGTAAATTTTGTTAATTTTTTTACAAGCATCAAGTTCTTGAATTATTTTTTGTGCCCTCCATATATTGCATATTTGTCATAAGATCTATACAACCCTTGTGTATTTTCTTTAGATATGGGCACTTGCTACCTGTTTGAGAATTTTATTTCTTTAAAACCTAATCATTACCATTTAATTTTCAAAAAATTTAAAAGTTATTTCCTGATTTTTTTTTCTATGTAGATTTGACTCAATACCCATTGAACACTAACTTGCAATCAAGTATCTATATTTCTTGCAGTAGATCTAGATGTTTGTTTGTCTGTAGTAGTGTTAAGTCATATGTTTCTATTAATGACGACGACTGTGTTCACAAATTTCCATTTTGGGCACTCATGCACCTTTTTCTTAATGGAAGTATGTACACAAGTGGCTCTTAGACAAAGAAAGCATGTGGGCCTTGTTACCCATGCACCTTGGCCTCAGAGAAAGCATGTGGGACTTTTTTTTGGCAAATTTTTTGTTCAAACCTGAATTTTCTTTGTTGTTTTTGTTGTGGTCAATTCACAAACCAGTCTATATGTTGTTGTAGGGTTTTGTCATTGGTGAGAAATCACAATTTTATTCACTAATCTGTTGATTCATCAATGGTTCTTGCCATTAGCTTCATGTCTCGTTTTCATTAGGGTTTAGTTCCGGTTTTAATCATCATGTTTCTAGAGGTTGTCTCTTGTTTGTGTTTTACTGGTCTCTAACTTTATCATGTGGAAGATGTTTTGACATTTTTAAGGGGCATGTATCTCTATCATTTTATCATGGTGATACTAATAAACAAACCAATGCTTAAGGATTACTTGCTTGATGGCTATAATGGTTATATTTTAATATCTTTGAGTGATATCATTATTTATTTCATCATTTTTTTGTTTCATATTCTAACATGGTATCATATTTTACTCACTTTTATATAATGCTCTTGACCCTTATTTGTGTAAAAGCAACTTCATATTCTCTATCTTTCATATATCATGTCACGTATTTTCCTTTGTTATTATGGGCTTATCAGGTTCATTATATGATTTACTCTTGGACGTTATTTTTGTAGATTTGCTCTTTGTTTACTTCACTTTCTATACATGTTTGTGAAGAGTTATGGTACAACTTGGTTCTGTAATTCCTTCCTACCTTAAGCAAATTGATCTGGTTATCTTTGTTCATTCTATGATTTTCCTCTCTATAGCTTATCTTTGACAGCAACTAAGTTGAAACCTTTTGCCACTTTTTTTCGGGATGTTTGAAGTTGCAATTAAGAAGGAATATAATGTAATAAAATATTATATAATATCACCTTCTTCTAGTTATAATGTAATGAAATGATCGACCGTCTTCTTTTGTCAGTCATGATGATTATATGTTGGACTCATTTTTCGATGGATAGACCGTATGTGGTATTTGCAATTAAATCTTCAATAGAGTTCTTTGTTTGAGGACATTGTCTACTATAAACATTTTATGATGGATAGATCATCTAGGGTTCTTAAATTTGTAATGAGGTTTAATACAAAATTATTGCATTTTTCAAGTTGGTTGTGAATAATTCTAGCGTGACACATTTGATGTATAGGACCCTTTGGGGTTCTTGTATTTACTGTGAGATATATTGCAGAGTTCTTTCAACTATCAACTCGGTTAAGATTGCGATGATTGTTTACTTGCCACATTTTTTTTTGTATTGGCCATCTTAGGTTTCTGTACACTATTATGGTTTTCTGCAAGAGTTCATTGTACATCTCGGTCCATTTGCAATTTCATGATCAAGGAGAAGCGACTATTATGTTCATCAAATCCAGTATGTGAAGTGTGTTCATATTCACATAGTATGGTAATTTTGAAAGTTGTCATTAAGGGGGTATTAATGTAATGCCATCTTCCTCCATTTGTATTCCATTTCCCTAGTCATTGTTAAGAGGGAGTGTTAGAATATGTAATGATGCCTAGTGTGATGTTTTCGGTATGTGTAATGATGTATGGATATATGCCATAAGTTGTTATGATGATCTACCTAGAAGAATAAGACATAAGTAACTGTAATATTATAAAATAGAGTTTTCCCACATGCATTCTGTAATAAACTCTCCGATTACCATTCTTTATATAAGGGAGGTAGAAAACTATTTATCCCACATGTGTTATGGGATGTAAAAATTCCATACCTATAGTTATATAATAGAGGCGACGGAGACCCTTTTAGGGTATGTCATCGAGGAATTACATGACGATATCACACATTATATTATTGTTTCATTGTGACATGATGTGAAGATGGACTACGATGTGGAGCTCAAATGTAAGATTGGAGATTTGTAAAGAATAAAGAAAATCATACATTCTCGTGGATGTTTCCCCATTTGGGGTTTTACCACATATATCTAGTGTATTATTTATTTTTTATCTTGTCGCTTACATACCTAATTATTTGTTGTTTTTATGGATAGAAGGTTAGACTAACCCTTGTTTGTCTTAAAGCAATTTGATATTCTTTGTATTTCATATAACATGTCATGTATTTTTCTGTATCATTATGGACTAATCATGTTCATTATATGCTTTACTCTTGGAAATTATTTGTGCATATTAGCTCTATTTTTACTTCAGTTTCTCCACATGGGTATTTGTGAAGAGTTGTGGGACAAGTTGGTTATGTCGTTCCTTCCTATTTTAATCATATTGTTGTGGTTATCTCTAGTCATTCAACATTGTTCCTATATACAACTTCTCCATGTCAACAACAAAGTTGAAACCTTTTTCCACTTTATCCTCGATGTTTGAAGTTTGTTCTCTCAGGAATTTATAGTGTGATTGTTTGATGTTCATGATTTCTAGATCCACTGTCTTAAGGAGGGATTGAATCTGAGATCCTAGCGAAGGAAGATGATTTAACCAAAAGACGTGTTAAAGAGTACATAGAGATAGTTAAAGAGAACAATTGCCTTAATAGGGATAATGGACTTAAGCTTAAAAAATATTGGCTTCCTCTCCTTTGTCAGGATTCATCACGTCCATTATCTTCTTAACTTGTGCCCATTATCTTTTTAAACTGGAACTGAAACCTGAACTTGTACCCTTATCCCCTTAACCTCTTCCTTCCTTCCTCTATTATCCTATCATAAAATTAAAATTAAAATTAAAACGTAAAAACTAAAATTAATATCTTAATAGTAATATCAAGATAATAATGTTAATAACATATCTTCTACTAAGTTTTTCTCAATTCATTGACGACGATCAACCAGCTCCGAGATTGACCAGCTCTTAGATTGAGTGTAAGGCCAATTCATTTGGATATATTGGATTAAGGCCGAAGTCAACTCTGCGACCAAGCTTGAAGTTATTATACATTAGTGTAAATTTCATTTTTGAAACGAGATCTGCGTTCAAGCTCTACGATCAAGCCTAAAGCCAGCTGATCGATCCTCTGCAATCAATGGTATGCTTGGAGACCAGCCTCCAGCGATCAACGATCTGTAAGGAGATCCGATAGCCAGTTGAGGAATGGGAAGCTTTACGCGGTTGGAATTTTTTATTAGATCTGCATCATGATCAAAGTAGGGATCATCTTAGCCAGTTTCAAAAATTATACCCTCTTCCAGGGAAGTTTCAGGAATGGATCCACCCCCGGATCTGAGTCCGGAGGAGCACCAAAGAATATTAGATGAATCCTTCAAGGATTTGGTGGCTACCACATCTCCCTCACCTCTCCCTGCTCTGAATTCAAGCGATGTGAACTTTGTTAAGCAGGCAGTCGCTCCTCGAATCTACATCACGCCAGTAGCTTCAAGATTGAAAGCCCTAGCTCTGAGTGAGAAAGCTCTGATAGGTCAATTTACAGGAATTTGGCCATTGCCAAAAACTATGGACGTCTGGATAAACAAAAACTGGATTCTCCTTATCTCTGGGGGTCTGCAACATTTCTTTTGCGAAAAAGGATTTTTCACCTTCTTGTTCGAAAATAAAGCCGATAGAGATCTCATATTCAGGAGAAGACCCTACTTCATGGGACCTCATGGATTATACCTAAATCATTGGAGACTTTCATTTGACCAAGAAAAGGATGTGCCATCTACGGTCCTGGTTTGGGTTCACCTCCCACATCTTCCCCTCCACTGCTGGAATGATGAAACTTTGCTAGAAATTGGGAATTCTCTTAGCAATTACATTGACAAAGTGGGACCAAATTGCACAAGGATATGCGTAGAAGTAGATATGGAGAAAGGCCTTCCAGAAGCCGTAAATCTATACATGGATGGATGGGGACACATGCAAAAGTTAGACTACGAACAACTGCCTTTCAAATGCAAGAAGTGCCACGAGTACAGTCACTTTGTTAAAAAAACCCTAAAGGTAGTTCAAGAAAACTCAGGAAAAATCAAGACGAAGGATGGAAACAAACAAAAAGGGGAAGAAAAATCCCTCTAGTATCAAGTGAGGTGTAGCCAAAGATAAGAAAGGAAAATCCTAAAGAAGGGAAAGAAGCCTCGACCAGTAACCAATTCCAAGCATTGCTCATAGAAGATGGAGAAATCCCACCCACGGAAATAATATCAGTTGAAACAGAAGAAGAAGAGATCCATGCAGACACAAGCGTCCCTCCTCTGTATCCCAGAAATGAAAGGAGCGAAAAAGCTCCTAAAGGATCTACGGCACCAAGGGGTACTTGGGCAGAGATGGTAAAACATAACAGAGTCATGTCATGGGGTTTCTCCCCAGAAAGATCGCCTTCACAAGGATCCCAAGAATCACATGAAGTAGCCTTGCAACTAAACACTAGAGGAAGACATTCACAAAGATACCTTAGAGAACAAGAAGCAGAAAGAGAACTAGAACTAGGGAGACAAAGAAGTATCGAGGAAACAAAACTTCTTTAGTATCCTAGAAACCCAGGAGGGGAAAAAACATATGGTAGATCCTGAGCAGGATTTCAATCAATAAAGAAACGATGAAAACCGTCTCTTGGAACTGCATGGGTTTGGGAGGCTTAAGTAAAGTAGAAGCAATAAGAGATATAATGAAAATAGAGAGGCCAGACATACTGCTACTTCGAGAGACAAAAATGCCAGATGTGGAGGCTATGGCACTTTCATGTCTTTTATGGAAAAATAACAAAGGTAAATCCATAAGCTCCAGAGGAGCATTTAGAGGAATAGGCACCATAATATCAGATAATTTTTTGGTCAAATCAAGTAGGGAAATACATCACTGGCTATTGACATAAATTCAAGAAAAGAAGGACTTAACTTCTTTATACATCTATAATGTATATGGGCCAATGCACTAGAGGGACAAGGAAACGTTTTGGGATGATCTCAACAAACTAAAGGAGGATCTGCGAGGAAAAGACCTCATCATTTATAGGGACTTCAATACCACTAAGTCACAATATGAGAAACATGGAGGAACAAAGGTCAGAGACCCTTTCGGTGAGAAGATGGAGTACTTGGTGACAGATATGGATCTGCTGGACATTCCATTGAAAAATGATAAGTACACATGGAGCACTAGAAGAACTAGAATTGGAAATGTAGCAACAAGGTTGGACAGATATCTGGTAAGTTCCACCTTCCTGCAGAAGGACCTCCTTCCAACCCCTCTTGCTATCCCTTCAACAATCTCTGACCACAAGCCAATTTCTCTTATTTTATCCCCTCCAATCAATCTTGGGGCCATTCCTTTAAAATTCAACCCGATCTGGTTGCACAATGGAAAAATTATGGATCTAATTCAAAAGGAATGGAACCTTCAACACTACAGATCGCCCAGCTACATATGGGAATCAAAACTAAGATCAATACGGTCTACACTAAAAACATGGGTGAAAGAAGGGTTTAAGAATCCAAATATTCACAGAATCCAACTGCACTAAGTGATTTATCCACTTTATAGTTTTGTATGGAAGTTGACGAGTTGAGTCCAGCGCATCTGAAGTAAGAGAAAGAGCTTAACATTAAAATTCTAAACATTGCAAGGTAGATAGAAGAGGGACGAAGAATAAAACCCAGACAGATGTGGCTGAAAGGAGGAGGCAAAAATACTAAGTACTTTCTTAAGGAAACCAAGGTTCAGGAAAGTTACAATGCCATCAAAGAATTTGAAGGATAAATCTGGAAGCAAAACAATAGTGCAAGAAGAATTAAAGGAACACACTTTCACTCATTTTCAAGAGCTATACGCGGATACTGGAGAGGCTAATCCAAAAGCACAAACAAATCTTCTCCTTGGTACTCCCTCGCTAATCAATATGTAGAGAACAAAGAGCTTGCAAAGCCCATTATGGAATATGAGATAAGAAACACAATCTAGTCACTCCACGCTCATAACGCATGTGGACCTAATGGATTTACAATAAATTTTTACAGAGCAACGTGGGATATTATAGAAGAAGATCTAAAAAATGCTAAATTGGACAAGGAAAAAATATAAGATCGAAGGGGCCACTAACTCATCATTCCTGGCCTTAATTCCAAAAGAAAAGAGTGCTCTATCGCTTGATAGATTCAGGACAATTTAATTACGCAACACTTCATATAAAATTCTGTCAAAAATCTTGGCCACTAGAAAGAAAAGCATCATGGGCCGCCTCATCTCAGATTCGTAAAGAGGTTTTGTAGCGGGACGTCAGATTCTTGACAATATTATTATCGTACAGGAATCTATACACTCCAACATGGAAAAACAAAAACAATGTATGGCTATTAAACTGGATATGGATAATGCATTCGGTAGAGTAAATTATTTTTTTCTCTTTGAAATCATGTCCAAGTTTGGGTTTTCAAAAATATTTGTAAGACGGGTAAAAGCCTGCATCAGCAGGCCATGGATAGCACCACTAGTAAATGGAAGACCTACCAAATTCTTCTAGGCATCAAGGGGACTCCGACAAGGTTGTTTTATGTCCCCATTCCTTTACCTCCTGGTGGCTGAATCTATGAGCTGAAAGCTATAGCGTTTGCAGGAATCTGTTGATCCAAAAGGTATGAAGATATCTAGAGGAGTCAAAGCTTCCAAACATGTGCAGTTTGTAGACAATACCATTATGTTAGGAGGAGCATCTACCACAATTGCAAAGAGATTCAAAGGTGCGCTATCTACTTTTCTCAAAGGATCCGATGGCAAAGTGAACTCAACCAAGTAAAAAATATACGGCTTGAACTGCCCCCCGAGAGTTTGGCAAAGATAGTAAGGACCCTTGGATTCGAAGGAAGCATAACATGGAATTCCTTCAATTACCTTGGGATTCCAATCTTCAAAGGAGAAAAAGGGTTGCTGACTCAAAGGGGATGATTGACAAGATCAAGAACATTAAATCTTTGAGTGCTCCTACATTAAATCGGTTTGCAGATTTCAAGAGAAACCTAAAACTAGAGACTTGATGGAACATAAAATGGACCTAATACTACTTTTAACAACAATAAGGGATTAGCAAGTCAATAATGATTATAAGATGGAATTTAAGTTATCCTTATTACAAGATAATACTTGGCTAATCAAGCTATCTTGCATGCATTTGAATTCATATATAGGTGTGGAAGACTTGGAAGTAATTTTTGCTCAAATTTCAAGACTTGGACATTCCTACTTAGCCCTAGGCACACATTTTAAGCTCTCAACATGTTTTTTCCTTCAATATGGAAATATGGGAAATTTTGTTCTTAAGGATTGTAGAATTAGACATGGATTCATGGTAGGAGGTGAGAAAAGATTGTTGATAACTGCATATAGGCCTCAGCATGGGATATTATAGAAGAAGATCTGAAAAATGCTAAATTGGACAAGGAAAAAAGATAAGATCGAAGGGGCCACTAACTCATCATTCCTGGCCTTAATTCCAAAAGAAAAGAGTGCTCTATCGCTTGATAGATTCAGGACAAATTAATTACGTAACACTTCATATAAAATTCTATCGAAAATCTTGGCCACTAGAAAGAAAAGCATCATGGGCCGCCTCATCTCAGATTCGCAAGGAGGTTTTGTAACGGGACGTCAGATTCTTGACAATATTATTATCGTACAGGAATATATACACTCCAACATGGAAAAAATGCAACAATGTATGGCTATTAAACTGGATATGGTTAATGCATTTGGTAGAGTAAATTATTTTTTTCTCTTTGAAATCATGTCCAAGTTTGGGTTTTTAAAAATATTTGTAAGATGAGTAAAAGCCTGCATCAGCAGGCCATGGATAGCACCACTAGTAAATTGCAGACCTACCAAATTCTTCTAGGCATCAAGGGGACTCCAACAAGGTTGTTTTATGTCCCCATTCCTTTACCTCCTGGTGGCTGAATCTATGAGCAGAAAGCTATAGCATTTGCAGGAATCTGTTGATCCAAAAGGTATGAAGATATCTAGAGGAGTCAAAGCTTCCAAACATGTGCAATTTGTAGACAATACCATTTTGTTAGGAGGAGCATCTACCACAATTGCAAAGAGATTCAAAGGTGCACTATATACTTTCCTCAAAGGATCCGATGGCAAAGTGAACTCAACCAAGTAAAAAATATACGGCTGGAACTGCCCCCCGAGAGTTTGGCAAAGATAGCAAGGACCCTTGAATTCGAAGGAAGCATAACATGGAATTCCATCAATTACCTTGGGATTCCCATCTTCAAAGGGGAAAAAGGGTTGCTGACTCGAAGGGGATGATTGAAAAGATCAAGAACATTAAATCTTTGAGTGGTCCTACATTAAATCGGTTTGCAGATTTCAAGAGAACCCTAAAACTAGAGACTTGATGGAACATAAAATGGACCTAATACTACTTTTAACAACAATAAGGGATTAGCAATTCAATAATGATTATAAAATGCAATTCAAGTTATCCTTATTGCAAGAGAATCCTTGGCTAATCAAGCTATCTTGCATGCATTTGAATTCATATATAGGTGTGGAAGACTTGGAAGTAATTTTTGCTCAAATTTCAAGACTTGGACATGACTACTTAGCCCTAGGCACACATTTTAAGCTCTCAACATGTTTTTTCCTTCAATATGGAAATAAGGGAAATTTTGTTCTTAAGGATTGTAGAATTAGACATGGATTCATGGTAGGAGGTGAGAAAAGATTGTAGATAACTGCATATAGGCCTCAGCGTGGGATATTATAGAAGAAGATATGAAAAATGCTAAATTGGACAAGGAAAAAATATAAGATCGAAGGGGCCACTAACTCATCATTCCTGGCCTTAATTCCAAAAGAAAAGAGTGCTCTATCGCTTGATAGATTCAAGACAATTTAATTACGCAACACTTCATGTAAAATTCTGTCGAAAATCTTGACCACTAGAAAGAAAAGCATCATGGGTCGCCTCATCTCAGATTCGCAAGGAGGTTTTTTAGCTGGACGTCAAATTCTTGACAATATTATTATCGTACAGGAATCTATACACTCCAACATGGAAAAAAAGCAACAATGTATGACTATTAAACTGGATATGGTTAATGCATTCGGTAGAGTAAATTATTTTTTTCTCTTTGAAATCATGTCCAAGTTTGGTTTTTCAAAAATATTTGTAAGACGGGTAAAATCCTGCATCAGCAGGCCATGGATAGCACCGCTAGTAAATGGCAGACCTACCAAATTATTCTAGGCATCAAGAGGACTCCAACAAGGTTGTTTTATGTCCCCATTCCTTTACCTCTTGGTGGCTGAATCTATGAGCAGAAAGCTATAGCATTTGCAGGAATATGTTGATCGAAAAGGTATGAAGATATCTAGAGGAGTCAAAGATTCCAAACATGTGCAGTTTGTAGATGATAGCATTATGTTAGGAGGAGCATCTACCACAATTGCAAAGAGATTCAAAGGTGCGCTATCTACTTTCTTGAAAGGATCTGATGGAAAAGTGAACTCAATCAAGTTAAAAATATACGACTGGAACTACCCCCCGAGAGTTTGGCAAAGATAGCAAGGACCCTTGGATTCGAAGGAAGCATAACATGGAATTCCTTCAATTACCTTGGGATTCCAATCTTCAAAGGGAAAAAGGGTTGTTGACTCGAAAGGGATGATTGACAAGATCAAGAACATTAAATCTTTGAGTGCTCCTACATTAAATTGGTTTGCAGATTTCAGGAGAACCCTAAAACTAGAGACTTTATGGAACATAAAATGGACCTAATACTACTTTTAACAACAATAAGGGATTAGCAATTCAATAATGATTATAAAATGCAATTCAAGTTATCCTTATTGCAAGAGAATCCTTGGCTAATCAACCTATCTTGCATGCATTTGAATTCATATATAAGTGTGGAAGACTTGGAAGTAATTTTTGCTCAAATTTCAAGACTTGGACATGCCTACTTAGCCCTAGGCACACATTTTAAGCTCTTGACATGTTTTTTCCTTCAATACGGAAATAAGGGAAATTTTGTTCTTAAGGATTGTAGAATTAGACATGGATTCATGGTAGGAGGTGAGAAAAGATTGTAGATAATTGCATATAGGGCTCATATAATATTTCAAAACTTGTTTTGGGTCCTTGATTTAGCATTGACATTCATTTTATGCAAATGTTAAAACAATGACAAAGGTCAGTTTAGTTGTTTCCCAATTGTATAATGCATTTGGAGATGGATCAAGGAAATCTAACACATGGGTTTTGTGACATAGCATGGGAAATTCTAAACCACTGCGAACAATTTCCTTAAATCATGCATGGGGAAGACTTGGTATGCATTTTGGTAAATCCTCCCAAACTTTCTACACATTGTGTAAAAAGAAGGCAAATTTTGAATATTTATATATAACATCAAGTTTTAAGGCTCAAGTTGAAGATATGGAAGTGTAGAAAGGAAAGGAATTAGAAAGTACACACTCTCTCATTTGAGTCACTCACTTTGGCTAACAAATGAATCTTGGGCATGTATTTTACTGAAGTAAGTCAATTATGGTCAATTTTACTAAAAAAATTCCCAAGTTATTGACATAGAAGATTTAATGCAATTGTATGGAGGTGAATTTGAAATTTCTAAGTTACAAGTGTTGATGTCTCAAAATTGACATGATTCCAAAGTGTCGGAACATGATGCCTAAGGCGAACACCCTTAACTATGTCAATATCCTTTTTCATCTCATCTATAGAACTTGGACTAAAGTCTTCTTCGCACCCATACTCAATTTGAAAAAAGACAACATCATTTGAACCCCACGTTACTCTTCCATTTTCACTAATACACCTTGTCAAACATTTTAAACCCCCATGTACCTCCATAATCGAGATTATAAGCTGTCAAAGTCACCCTAGGATTTCACTTCCTGTCTAGGTTACACCAATCCTCAGTTTGGATGGCTTTTTTGGTGTCTCTTCCCAACTAAGTCATCTCTACCTAAGGGGAATTGAACTTGGGTTGCCTTGCTGAAGAGACCCACTCCTTAATCGGATGAGCTAGCATAAATTGCCTTCATTAAAATATAATTAAAACATTAAAAAAATCTAGATGAAATGCATATCATACCAAGAAAAAAGAAGAAGCAAAGATTGTCAATTGTGAATATCGTGTCCCAGACATAGGCTAACGACAATGAATCACAAAGGACTTGCAGGCATAGTGCAGAAACACACAATGACTTACCATAGGGTGGCAAGCCACAGACTGGCAGGTGGCAACAAATTAAAAAGTATCAAGGTAACAATGCATGATTAGTGTCGTGAACGAAGAGGAGGAGAAGAACGTTGCATGGCATAAAATGATTACTATTGGTATGAGGTAAGCGGTGTAGGGAAAAGGCCCACATCCCAAACCAATAAGCATGCATAACGAAGAAATGTAGACACACGGGGAATAAACTAGAAAGATAACATGTCCACTTAGCAAAGGAATACATTTGCACTAGATAGGAGTGTTAATAATAGAGTGACTAATGCATAGGTGGAACGATGACTGAACGATAATGAATATATAACTCTAGCTTTCCCATCGCCTGAGGAATGGCATTCGAAAACTTAATTACACTTTTTCCCACTAAATATTTCTTCCTAATCCTATCCCTTAGAGGTTTAGCTTCATTGTGTATTCCTAGTCTATATCGTCCAATCATGACTAATGTATATTGGCCTACTGTTATACTTGTGGACACCCCTGTTGTTCTAGTTATAGTCTGCGAACCTGGCGTTTGGACACCAATGTTCCTTAATTTAAAGTTCCAACTCATGATCATATCAAAAACTTCGTTGAATACTATCTTTCCCGTGATATTTTAGATCCTTCTTTGATGGTCTGTATTTTTCCTCACATGCTTTGAAAGAAGGCTACCTACTAATTTAATTCCCTTTTAGACCATTCTTTCTAGGGTTGGAACAGATTCTTCGGCATTTTCAAGGTTGTTTTTGATAATTCAAAATCTCCTTTACATTAGTGCGATTTTTGCGATGAGCATCATAATCCCAACATGTCGTGAATTATTGGAGGCCAATAGATTAGCTAGGATTGATCAATGTAGGAAGCAGTGGGAGGATATGCGCAACACTTTTTATCTCAATGATTATTCCCAACTCCCAAGTTCCCTTATGGATACGATCGAAAATACTATTGATGTTCCTAATTCTAATTCACCACGTATGCAAGACATCCATGGGATTTTCCCTTTCGACGATGCTATCTTCCTAACCATTTAAGCTAGCCTCTCATATTCTCATTCCTCAATAATATGTCATCTTGTATTTTCTAAGTATTCCTTGTTCGCTTGATCCTCATGACGAGGTCTTAATTGAAGATCATGCCTATAATTTTTGAAATGATTCTTTATTCAATGGCAATATTAATTTGGATAATTTATTTTGAAATGATTGTTAGGGGGGGAATCGGTTCTTACAAGAAAATGATTCATCATAATCTTGAGAGTGTTTGTCCTACCTTAGTTAACCATGGATGCTTAAGCTTGGATGAAGTTGTGATTAATAGTTTTGATGAACCCCTCATAGCCTAGAGTATTCCATCAGTTCATCAGCTAAATGATAGAGATGCCCAGTTCTTATAGATTGGGGGTGAGAATCATGTCTTTGATAAGCCCACCCCCGAGACAATATCTCACTCTTTGGAGCAAAGTCCTCAACCCATTCATGATGATTACCCTCTTGATTTTATTAACGACACTTGCCAACTTAACGAAGAGGTCGAGATCATAAGAGTTCCCAATTTCAACATCTATATCATGCCCAAGAGTGACTCCTCTTTCCGAGATAACTCGCATCCTATTTACAACAATTATGCTGAGTCTCTCCTAGAGGTATGTGTCATTTTTTATGATGAGTTTGAGATCATTTGGGTTCCCAATGTGAATACATATGTCATTCTTGAAGATAATATTTTGTACCAAGACTGCATGCAACCTATCTATGATGAATACCCTAAATATCCCCTTAACAAGTACGCCGAGGAGGAGAGCAATAATCATGAAGAAATCAATGTGGCTTTGATAATTGTTGGTTCTAAATAATATATTAAAAGCAATATTCTTAATCAACCAATCATAAATAATGAGTGGGATAGGGAAACCCTTGAGTTGATTTTCAAATATTTTATTTGGGATTCATCGACTAAGAGCTCTTCGATTTTCACTAATACTAATTGGTTAAACTTGCACCGCTCTCTATTTTAATTGAATTCAAGACTCATGTTAAGTAGTTTTCTATCAAGCACGTCTTAATGTTCGACACTCAAAACAACATTTTTGATGACCATTATCATCTAAATTTTAATTGTTGTAGTGTCATTGATGCTTTTCTCTACAATAAATGGCGCCCATGGCAATCGATTCTTTTATCCTTTGTAGAGGTAGTATTTTAGGCTTGAATTCGTAGTTGTAGGTTAGTTTGCTTTCTTGTTTTTGCATTTAGTTTCGGTCTCTCATCAGTTTGGGAGTTTTTATTTTCGCAGTTTGTCGTTTTTTATTTGCTTATGTAGTTTATTTTACGTATATTCCCAATTAGTTTTCATGAAGTTTGATGTCTTTTAGTATTATACACCATTATTCTCTTTCCTCAAATTATCTAGGTGTTAATCTTTGATATGCTGACGTTTATCCATGATGTACATGAGAGAAAGTGACGTGGATAAAGGAGAGCTACCAGGAGGTTGGTATAGTGGTTATCCTAGGTAAAGAATTGTTATTTGCCTACTATTATTGGTTCTCCCAACTTTTCTTCTTATCCCTCTACTACATCCATCATGGAATGCTATACCTACTCGTTTCACTCTATTTCCTTTTTTAGGATGAAGATGAGTACATGTACCTTCTTCATGGTCACGTTTCATCGCGTTAATTAGTCGTTATTAAGTCAACATTTGTCATCATGTTCCTTTTGTTTGTTGTTTGCTTGGCTAGATATTAATGTCTCAACATCGTCATGATTCCAAACTATCTAAACATGATGCCTAAGGTGAACGCCCTTAACTATGTTCCTATCAAGCCTAAAGTGAAATCCTCTTCGTTCCCATATTCAATTTAACAAAAGGCAATGTCATTTGAACCCCGCGTCATGTTGGAATATGTAATCATGACTTATGTGGCATTGTTGGTTGTGTAACGATCATATCTATCAAAGAAGGCATAAATAACTCTCATATTATAAAATGGAGTTATCTCACATGCATCATGTAATAAACTCTCTTATTACCATTATTTATAAAAGGGAGGTAGGAAACTATTTATCCCACATGTGTTGTCGGATGTAAATATTCCATACATTTAGCTATATAGTAGAGGTAAATGACACCCTTTTAGGGTATGATGGAGAAAAATCATTTTTACATGAAGTGAAGGTGGAGTGTGATGTGATGCTTGTGTGAGGATTCCATGTATTGTAAGATAGAGATTTGTGAAGAATAAAGAAGACCATACCTTTCTGGATGTTTCCCCATTTGGGGTTTTACCACTTATATCTGGTGTAAGATTTTTTATACTCTTGTCTCTTACTTACTTTGATTATTAGATGCTTGTATGGATGGAAAGCTAGACTAGTAGATTCTTGCTATTGTTTAATGTGTTAGTACATGTATTATTGTATGTTTGTTACATATTTCTAAATATTCTAACATGGTACACAATTGCCTCTTATACAAAGAAAGCATGTGGGCATTATTACCCATGCACCTTGTCCTTAGAGAAAGCGTGTGGGAGTTTTTTTAGCAAAATTTTTGTTCAAACCTGAATTTTATGTGTTGTCTTTGTTGTGGTCAATTCACAAATCCGCGAGTATGTTGTTGTAGGGTTTCATCATTGGTGAGAAATCACAATTTTATTCACTATTCCGTTGATTCATCTATGGTTCGTGTCATTAGATTAATGTATTGTTTTCATTAGGTTTTAGTTTTGATTTTAATCATCATGTTTCTAGAGGTTGTCTCTTGTTTGTGTTTTACTTGTCTCTAACTTTCTTGTGTGGAAGATGTTTTGACATTTTTAAGGGGCATGCATCTCTAGCATTTTATCATGGTGACAATAATAAACCAACCGATGCTCAAGGGTTACTTGCTTGATGGCTATAATGGTTATATTTTAATATCTTTGAGTGATATCATTATTTATTTCATCATTTTTTTGTTTCATATTCTAACATGGTATCATATTTTACTCACTTTTATATAATGTTGTTGACCCTTATTTGTGTAAAAGCAACTTCATATTCTCTATCTTTCATATATCATGTCACATATTTTCCTTTGTTATTATGGGCTTATCAAGTTCATTATATGATGTACTCTTGGAAGTTGTTTTGTGTAGTTTACCTCTTTGTTTACTTCACTTTCTCTACATGTTTGTGAAGAGTTATCGTACAACTTGGTTCTGTAATTCCTTCCTACCTTAAGCACATTGATATGTTTATCTTTGTCAATTCTATGATTTTCCTCTCCATAGCTTATCTTTTGCAACAACTAAGTTGAAACCTTTTGCCACTTTTTTTTCGGGATGTTTGAAGTTGCAATTAAGAAGGAATATAATGTAGTAAAATATTATATAATATCACCTTCTTCTAGTTATAATGTAATGAAATGAACGACCATCTTCTATTGTCAATCACGGTTATTATATGTTGGACTCATTTTTCGATGGGATAGAGCATATGTGGTATTGTATTTGCAATGTAATCTTCAATAGAGTTCTTTGTTTGAGGACATTATCTACTATAAACATTTTATGATGGATAGATCATCTAGGGTTCTTATATTCGTAATGAGGTTTAATACAAAATTATTGCATCTTTCAAGTTGGTTGTGAATAATTCTAGTGCGACACATTTTGATGTATAGGACCCTTTGGGGTTCTTGTATTTACTATGAGGTATATTGCATCGTTCTTTCAACTATCAACTCTTTTAAGATTGTGATGATTGTTTTCTTGGCACATTTTTTTTTGTATTGGCCATCTTAGGTTTCTGTACACTATTATGGTTTTCTGCAAGAGTTCATTGTACATCTTGGTTCATGTGCAATTTCATGATCAACGATAAGCGACTATTATCTTCATCAAATCCAGGATGTGAAGTGTGTTCATATTCACATAATATAGGAATTTTGAAAGTTGTCATTAAGGGGGTATTAATGTAATGCCATCTTCCTCCATTTGTATTCCATCTCCCTAGTCATTGTTAAGAGGGAGTGTTATAATATGTAATGATGCCTAGTGTGATGTTTTCGTTATGTGTAATGATGTATGAAGATATGCCATAAGTTGTTATAATGATCTACCTAGAAAAATAAGACATAAGTAACTCTAACATTATAAAATAGAGTTATCCCACATTCATTATGTAATAAATTCTCTCATTACCATTCTTTATACAAGGGAGGTAGAAAACTATTTATCCCACATGTGTTATGGGATGTAAAAATTCCATACCTATAGTTATATAATAGAGGTGAGGGAGACCGTTTTAGGGTATGTCATCGAGGAATTAGATGACGATATCACACATTATATTATTGTTTCATTGTAACATTATGTGAAGATGGACTAGGATGTGGAGCTCAAGTGTAAGATTGGAGATTTCTAAAGAATAAAGAAAACCGTACATTCCCATGGATGTTTCCCTGTTTGGGGTTTTACCACATATATCTGGTGTATTATTTATTTATTTATCATGTCTCTTACATACTTGATTATTTGTTGTTTGTATGGATAGAAGGCTAGACTAACCCTTGTTTGTCTTAAAGCAATTTGATATTCTTTGTCTTTCATATACCATGTCATGTATTTTTCTGTATCATTATGGACTAATCATGTTCATTATATGATTTACTTTTGGAAATTCTTTGTGCATATTAGCTCTATTTTTACTTCAGTTTCTCCTCAGGGGTATTTGTGAAGAGTTGTGGGACAAGTTGGCTATGTCGTTCCTTCCTATTTTAAGCATATTGTTGTGGTTATCTCTAGTCATTCAACATTGTTCCTATATACAACTTATCCATGTCAACAACAAAGTTGAAACCTTTCTCCACTTTATCCTCGATGTTTGAAGTTTGTTCTCTCATGATTTGATAGTGTGATTGTTTGATGTTCATGATTTCTAGATTCATTGTCTTAAGGAGGGATTGAATCTAAGATCATAGCTAAGGAAGTTAATTTAACCAAAAGGCATGTTAGAGAGTCCACAGAGATAGTTAAAGAGAATAATTCCCTTAATAGGGATAATGGACTTAAGCTTAACAAATCTTAGCTTCCCCTCCGTCGACAGGATTCCTCACATCCATTATCTCCTTAACTTATGCCCATTATCCTTTTAAACTTAAACTTAAACCTAAACTTGTACCCTTATTCCCTTAACCTCTTCCTTCCTTCCTCTATTATCCTATCATAAAATTAAAAACTAAAAACTAAAATCAATATCTTAATAGTAATATTAAGATTATAATGTTAATAACATATTTTCTACTAAGTTTTTCTCAGTTCGTGGACGACGATCAACCAAGATCTACAATCAACGAGCTCTGAGATTGACCAACTTTGAGATTGAGCCCGAGGCTAGTTCATTTGGAGATATTGGAACAAGACTGAAGCCATCTCTACGACCAAGCGTGAATTTATTATACAGTATTGTAAATTTCATTTTTGAAACGTTATCTACGTTCAATCTCTGCAATCAAGCTTGAAGCTAGTTGATCGATCCTCTACAATCAACGATCTGCTTGGAGACCAGCCTCCAGCAATATGTAAGGATATCTTCTAGTGAGTTGAGGATTGGGAAGCTTTACGCGGCTGGAATTTTTTATTAGATCTGCATCATCATCGAAGTAGCGATCATCTTAGCTGGTTTCAGAAGTTATGCCCTCTTCCAAGGAAGCTTCCGGAATGGAACCACCCCCCGATCTTAGTCTGGAGGAGCACCGAAGAATCTTAGATGAAGCATTCAAGTCTTTGGTGTCTATCACATCTCCCTCACCTCTGCCCACTCCGGATTCCAGCGATGTGAACTTTGTTAAGCGTGCAGTCGCTCCTCGAATCCATATCACGTCAGTAGCTTCAAGATTGAAAGCCCTTGCTCTAAGTGAGAAAGGTATGATAGGTCAGTTTACAGGAATCTGGCCATCGCCCAAAATTATGGATGTCTGGATAAACAAAAATTGGATTCCCTTGATTTCTGGGGGTCTACAACATTGTTTTTGCGGAAAAGGATTTTTCACCTTCTTGTTCGAAAATAAAGCTGATAGAGATTTCATATTCAAAAGAAGACCCTACTTCATGGGCCCTCGTGGCTTATACCTAAACTGTTGGAGTCTTTCATTTGACCCAGAAAAGGATGTGCCATCTACAGTCCTATTTTGGGTTCGCCTCCCACATCTTCCCCTGCACTATTGGAATGATGAAAATCTGCAAGCAATTGGGAATTCTCTTGGCAATTACATTGACAAAATGGGACCAAAGGGATTTTTTTCCTACGCAAGGATATGCGTAGAAGTAGATTTGGACAAAGGCCTCCCTGAAGCCATAACTCTATACATGGACAGATGGGAACACATGCACAAGGTATACTACAAACAATTTCCTTTCAAATGCAAGAAGTTCCACGAGTACGGTCACTTTATTAAAAAATGCCTAAACGTAGTTCAAGAAAACTCAAGAAAAAATCAAGAGGAAGGATCGCAACAAACAAAAAGGGGAAGAAAAATCCCTCTAGTATCAAGTGAGGTGTAGCCAAAGATAAGCAAGGAAAAACCTAAAGAAGGGAAACGACCCTTGACTAGTAACCAATTCCAATCATTGCTCATGGAAAATGGAGGAATCCCACCCACTGAAATAATATTAGTTGAAACAGAAGAAGAAGAGATCCATGTAGACACGAGCGTCCCTCCTTTGTATCCCAGAAATGAACGGAGCGAAAAAGCCCTTGAAGGATCTACAACACCTGGGGGTACTTGGGCAGAGATGGTAAAACATAGCAGAGTCATGCCGTAGGGTTTCTCCCCAGAAAGATCTCCTTCACAAGGATTGCAGGAATCGCATGAAGTATCCTTGCAACTAAACACCAGAGGAAGAAAGACATAAAGATGCCTCAGAGAACAAGAAGTAGAAAGAGAGCTAGAACTAGGGAGACAGAGAAGTCTCGAGGAAACAAAACTTCTTTAGTATCTTGTAAATAAAGGAGGGGCAAAAATAGATGGTAGATCCCAAGTAGGATCTCAATCAATAAAGAAATGATGAAAACCGTATCTTGGAACTGTAGGGGTCTGGAAGGCTTAAGTAAAGTAGAAGCAATAAGAGATATAATGAAAATAGAGAGGCCAGACATACTACCACTTTGAGAGAAAAAATGCTAGATGTGGAGGCCATGGAACTTTAGTGTCTTTTCAGGAAAAATAACAAAGTTAAAGCCATAAGCTCCAGAGGAGCATCTAGGGGAATAGCCACCATAATATCAGATAACTTTTTGGTCAAATCAAGTAGGGAAATACATCACTAGCTATTAACATAAATTCAGGATAAGAAGGACTTAACTTCTTTATACATTTGTAATGTATATGGGCCAACACACTACAGGGACAAGACAACGTTTTGGGATGATCTCAACAAACTAAAGGAGGATTTGCGAGGAAAAGACCTCATCATTGCTAGGGACTTCAATACCACTAAGTCACAATCTGATAAACGTGGAGGAACAAAGGCCAAGGACCCTTTTAGTGAGAAGATGGAGTACTTGATGGCAGATCTAGATCTGTTGGACATTCCATTGAAGAACAATAAGTAAACATGGAGCAATAGAAGAACTAGAATTGGAAATGTAGCGACAAGGTTGGACAAATATCCGATAAGTTCCACCTTCTTACAGAAGGACCTCCTTCGAACCCCTTTTGCTATCCCTTCAACAGTCTCTGACCACAAGCAAATTACTTTGATTTTATCCGCTCCAATAAATCTCAGGGACATTCCTTTCAAATTCAACCCGATTTGGTTTCCTGATGGAAAAATTATGGATCTAATTCAAAAAGGAATGGAACCTTCAACACTACGGATCGCCCAGCTACATCTGGGAATCAAAACTAAGATCAGTGCAACCTCCATTGAAAAGATGGGTGAAAGAAGGGTTTAAGAATCCAAATATTCATAAAATCCAACTGTAAAGTGATTTATATGCTTTACATTCCCGTATGGAAGTGGACGAGTTGACTCTAGCGGATCTGAAGCAGGAGAAAGAGCTCAACATTAAAATTCTAAACGTTGCAAGGCAGATAGAAGAGGGATGGAGAATAAAATCCATGCAGATGTGGTTGAAAGGAGGTGACAAAAATACTGAGTACTTTCCTAAATAAACCAAGGTTCAGGAAAGTTACAACGCCATCAAAGGATTTGAAGGATAAATATGGAAGCAAATTAACAGGGCAGGAAGAATTAAAGGAACACGCTTTCACTCATTTTCAAGAGCTATACGAGGATACTGGAGAGGCTAATCTAGAAGAACAAATAGATCTTCTCCTTGGTATTGCCTCGCTCATGAAAGATGTAGAGAACATAGAACTTGCAAAGCGCATTCTGGAATATGAGATAAGAAACGGAATCCGGTCACTCCATGCTGATAAAGCACCTGAACCTAATGGATTTACAATAATTTTTTACAGAGCAGCATGGGATATTATAAAAGAAGATCTGAAAAAATGCTAAATTGGACAAGGAAAAAAGATAAGATCGAAGGGGCCACTAACTCATCCTTCCTGGCCTTAATTCCAAAAGAAAAGATTCCTCTATCGCTTGATAGATTCAAGCCAATTTTATTATGCAACACTTCATATAAAATTCTGTCGAAAATCTTGGCCACCAGAATGAATAGCATCATGGGCTGCCTTATCTCAGATTCGCAAGGAGGTTTTGTAGCGGGACGTCAAATTCTTGACAAGATTATTATCGTACAAGAATCTATACACTCCAGCATGGAAAACAAGCAACAACGTATGGCTATTAAACTAGATGTGGCTAATGCATTCGATAGAGTAAATCATTTTTTTCTCTTTGAAATCATGTCCAAGTTTGGATTTTCAAAAAGATTTTAAGATGGGTAAAATCCTGCATCAGCGGGCCATGGATAGCACTGGACTAGTAAATGGCAGACCTACCAAATTCTTCTAGGCATCAAGGGGACTCTGACAAGGATGTTTTATGTCCCCATTCCTTTACCTCCTGGTGGTTGAATCTATGAGCACAAAGCTATAGCATTTGTAGGAGTCTGTTGATCTAAAAGGTATGGAGATAACTATAGGAGTGAAAGCTGCCAACCATGTGCAATTTGTAGATGATACCATTCTGTTAAGAGGAGCATCTACCTACTAGGTGCGCTATCTACTTTCCTCAAAGAGATTCAAAGGTGTGCTATCTACTTTCCTCAAAGCATCCGATGGCAAAGTGAACTCAACCAAGTAAAAAATATACGACTGAAACTACCCCCCAGGAGTTTGGAAAAGATAGAAAGGACCCTTGGATTCGAAGGAAGCATAACATGGAATTCCTTCAATTACCTTGGGATTCCAATCTTCAAAGGGAAAAAAGGGCTGCTAACTAGAAAGGGACGATTGACAAGATCAAGAACATTAAATATTTGAGTGCTCCTACATTAAATCGGTTTGTAGATTTCAAGAGAACCCTAAAACTAGAGACTTGATGGAACATAAAATGGAACTAATACTACTTTTAACAACAATGAGGGATGTCGCCTCCCGGGATTAACGAGTTTTGATCTTAGGCCGCCTTGCAGAAAGAAACCCATCTTGACCTTTCGCTCTACCATAACTTGACAATAATTCTATTTTTTAACTAAAAATCGATCTTCATAATTATCACTAAGCATCATCAATATTAATAATATTAGGTAAACTCTTGGAAATCTCCATTCTTAACCTATCTTGAAGATGGACTGCGTATCGCAGGCCCAATGCGTCGATAAATCCCTACTTAACACAATGAATCCGGAGATTATGAACAACAAATGTTTCAAGTTGTAATTATGAAATAATGTATTGTAATAAAATACCATAATATTACCTTCTTCCATTTATCATGTAATGAAATAAACAACCATCTTCTTCTGTAAAGTCGTGATGATTATCTGTGGGCCACATTTTTCGATCGATAGACCATATGAGGGTCTTGTATTTGCAATGTAAACTTCAGTACAGTTCTTTGATTTGAAGCATGTATGCTGGAAACATATTTTGATGCATCGACCATTTGGGTTATTGTATTCGATATGAGGTCTAGTACTGCAGAGTTCTTTTGTGTA